>LN483420.1:464698-580084 GCA_900002565.1 Culicoides sonorensis
ATTTGAGAAGCATAACACAGATGATGATAACCAGTTTCTATTATTATTATTATTATTTTTTTATTTCATTTTTTTTTTATTTTCATTTAAATGTTGGATGCTTGACTAGTATTACATCAGATTGGCATTTGCGTGATCTGATTATTTAAATTGTGTTTGTTCTCCAGCAGATAAATTAGAATAAAATGATCGTTATGTGATACTAAAATGTGATTTTTTTTTATGATTATGAATTTGAAAAAGTGCTTTGATATGATTTGAAAGGTGGTGTCATTTCAAGGTCAGACTTCACGTGGCTCCATTAAAATGTGTACTTTGAAAAATTGAATTGTGAGCAAAACATTCCATTAAAATTATTACTTTTCAATTCAAAATATGCATTCACTGAGCAACAACAAACAAAATTCTCAAAGAATATCAATCACATTACCACATTATTTCTGCATCATGCAATATTAAACTTCAATTATGTCAGATTGAAACTCATCACATAATTTATCATCATGATTCATGATATTTAATATGGTGCACTGTGAATTGGAAATTTATCGTAGTTATATGGGATTTACTCGGAAAACGGGGTACTGTGATTCTTGCCTGTTTGAGGATTTTTAAGCACTGTAAGATGAAAATGCACAAAGCACCCCGTATGCAGATAATTATGGGGTTAAATTTTTAGTGCATTTCGTAAGAAAAAATGCACTATTACAGACGGTTTGTCCGCCGTCACTCTGACACTCTGATCCTCATTTAGTTCCATAACTCCGGAATGGTCCATCGGAGCGAGGTCTGGTTTTTTTTGTTAGACAGAGGAGGTCTTAAGGATGATTTTAAACTCATTAGTTTTGAGATTGGGCTCATGGATTGGGCTCCAGAGCCTCCGAAGCCTGAAAAATCGTTAAAAACGGTTAAAATTTTAAAATTATTTATAATTTGTTTTGTTGGGTGAAGAAGTTTACTAAAATGAATTTTAACTTAATGGCTCTAAGATTAGGCTCAGGAATTGGGCTCAGAAGTTGGGATCAAGAATTAGGCTCCAGAGCCTGAAAATGTTCAAAACCCCAAAATGTCCGATTTTTTCAAATATTTTTTTTTAAATTTTTAAAATGGCGAAAGTTTTTCAAAATGGCGGAAAATTTTCAAAATGACCGTTATTTTCAAAATGGCCGTTATTTTCAAAATGACCGTTATTTTCAAAATCACCGTTACTTTCAAAATGACGGTATAATTATTTAAATTAAAACTTGATTATATTCAATGAAACGAGTCCCATCGAAATGCACTTTTCTAAACCGCCCAGTGGTTAGAATTTTCCATTTTTGAAATTAACATAGATCTTAAAAATTACTTTGTTTTGATGTGGGAAGGGGAAATTAGATTTTGGTCTAGCTCACCATCTCTGACTTCCTGGAAGCTAAACAAGAACTTCAAATCTGCATTATTAATTTTTTCTATGTCAAAAGGACCAATATGAAGTTTCCTAGAGTTGTCATGATTATAAAATATTTAAAACCATCTTAAGGTTCACCTTACATGAACGAAGTCTGCTTAATTTGATTGGTTGGATGATGAGTCAACAAGATATTGGGATTCAAAAAAATTAGCAGAACACTCTAGGCTTTTTATTGCTTCGTTTGGTTTGTAAATATCAAAAGAACTTATAGAGCTTTCCACTAGGTTAGAATATTAACCGCGTTTTTGACAGGACCTGCTCAGGTTCAATATCACCTACGTAGAATTGGTTATGGAAATTCAGGAGAATGTAGGATATGTAATGATGATGACGAAACAGCAATACATATACTGTGCTACTGTGAAGGACTGATTGCAGTTAGATATAAAGAGTTTCAATGCCCTAATGGCATAATGAACCCACTTGAACTTAGAAATATTGAGCTGAATGAGATTTTTTATTTTTTTTCGGGGTATTAGAATTGTGAAAGAGGAATACGAAATTTGTTAATCTTACAGGGTACAGGAAAATGATATAAGAATGATGATAATAGGTTGTGCAATTTATTGGAGTTCACAATAAGTTCTTGAGGCTTGGGTGAGTATACCCTTCTGACAATCTATCTAGCCTTAGATCAATTCAACAGAGGTCGTTGGTGCAAAGGGGCAAAAGAGAGGTAAATTGAGGAAAAACACTCTCCCCCATAGACCAATGAACACCATCCTCCCTCATATATATGAAGTAATTTTTAAAAACCTTGTTTGTCCTTTACAAGTCTAGAGAGGGGAAGAGGAAGGGGAAGATTGACAATTATTCACAGCCCTGGCATTTTGTATGATTTTCTTTAAAATATGCACTGAACTTAACTTTTACAAAACGATCGACTGCGGCCTTTCTGGCATTTGAAATTTTAACTTCCTGATTTTTTGACATTTTGACTAATTTAATAGAAATCGTCTAGAAAATGTAAATTCCAGAGCTGACAACACTGGTCTTGTCAAAATCATTTTCGTTGATGTTTCAAGCTTCTTTTTCATGTGCTCCACAAATTCATGTCAAACATAATAATCTTAAATTATAAGAAATTGTTTTGCCTCATTAACTGTCCTACTTTGGATTTCCGTGAATTCATTCAAGTCTACCAAAAACATTTTCCAAGAAAACGTTGATTCATTTTTGTTTTTGTTTTGCAATCACACTGAAATTACATTTATTATTTTTTTGTTCAATTTCAATTCAAACTCTTAATGGAAATCATTTAAATTAGTGGTATTTTCCAAAAAGTTCAACTTTATTAACTGTACAATATAAGTCAATTAATTTACAAGTGTTCACAAGCAGCAAGAAGACTAAATTACAAGACTTTTTGATTAAGAAATTCGTTATCACATCCGTTTTGTTTCTGATTTCATCAATGAACACCCGCTATTCTGATTTATTTATCATTATTTTCATTATCAATCAGTAGAAAAAAAAATCAGTTTATCAATCTGGTGATAAGATTAAAAATATTTGTTGATTAGATAAATTAATTGAATATAAAGAATGTCTTGGTCGATTATTAAATTAGTCATTAATTGAAATTCTAAAAGTAACATTAAACGAAAACGAACGTAAACCAACATGACAAAATTATTGAAATCAGTGTTAATTTTGTGTGCTTTCATTGGTGCAATTCAAGCTGCTTCACTCATTCTTGGAGGACGTGTTGTTGGAGATGTGCTTCTATTTAAGTAAGTTCACACTTTTTGTTTAAAGGAATTTTCTAGAATTGATCGTTTTTTAAATTTCATCGAATTTTAGTCAAATCAGAGCACAAGGTCCAAGCAGTGTGATCGTAAGTGAATTAGTTGAATACAAAGGAACAAGAAATATTACTTATATTCGAGCAAATGATAACTTTTTCAATGGCACTGGAGGTTATGCCTCAGTTGTTAGTGGTGGACTTTACAAGACAAATGTAACGCTTCGTCTTAGCTCGTCGTCAGCGAATCGTGGGTATAATTTTACAGTGGAAATTTATGGAAAATAATAATCGGGTTGTCAATTAATTATCGCTTTTTTTATTTTAAAAATTAATTTATTGTGTAACAAATTGTCAGATAAATAAAAAAATTATATATTTTATATTTGAAGCGCATAAATCGAACATTCACTGGAAGGTAATCAATAATTGCACATTTTTTATCATCATCATCGTCATCATTATTGGTGACGAAGTAATTTTTAAATGAATACAACTGATAAGATTAGAATTAAATGGAAAATTATTCTAGTACTTTGTTTGCGTGAATTTGTATCAAATATAGGACGCACATTTATAAGATGACTTATGGGAATCACCTCTTTTTTTCTATATGAAAAAAAAAATAAAATATGAGAAATTGTGAAAATGAGTGATAAGGAAGTGAAAGGCGTAGATGAGTATAGATGTGTTGAGCCCATTTAGTATCCGTGATATTGTAATCAAAAGACAGTGATGAATTATCGAGGGGTAGTAAGAGGAGGGGCTCGGATCCCTTATTAATATGAATAAATTTTGTTTATAGGCGAAATTTCAATTTTGTCAGGGATGGATTTAAATTTTTTCTTTAAGAGGGGACACAATTCATTTAAAAAAATCCTTAATCCTCCTCCTTAAAGCAGAGCCTCCTCCTTTAAGCTGAGCCCCCTTTTTATAAATCCGCCTCTGGCTTATTCAAATTAAAGCTCCCTCACCGCAATCAAAAGTTCTAGGACCGTTCCTTTTTAAGAGTCTAAGCTTTTTCTCTGTTTACCCAAACCTGCACCCTTAATTAACATGATACCCTAATAGGGTATCTGGAAAGATTTTTTGGAGTTTTATTGTCGAATTCAGAACCATCTGGCAACCTTAAAATTGGAAATATTCTTATAATTCTTTGTAGGGTCGTGGAACCGTCTACCGTTCGTAACCCCCTTCCGTGTATTTTTAGTTATTTTGACTTAAGTTAACAAGTTTTTTTTTTATAATTTAACGATTAGCTTAGCGAAAAGCAGTTCTCTAACAGAATTGGCTTTCATTTTTAAAGTACAGAAGTTTTTAATTCAAATAGACAATGAGTTATTCTACAGAATAAAATGAACGAGTGTCCAGGTAACGATAGCCGGTCACTCGACCCTATCAAAAATTCACTTTTGATTTAAACAATTCTGGTTTCGATTTATGCCTAGAAGGGATTTGCGAGGGAGCAAGGAGTGGTTTTAATGGTGTCAGACGTTTCGGCATCTTAATTGATTTTTTTTCAAGTATCATATCCAAAATTAGGGTTATCAACCCATCCTCCGATTAAATGTTAATCAAAAATCTTCCTTTTTCCATTTAAATTTCAACTCAATTTTTTTTTTCATCATAACAAAAAATGAACGCAATTAAATTTTAAATAGCTCCATTCCACCATAATTACTGCATAAAAGTACTCAATCAACATAAAATTATCAATTTTAGCTCGTCAAAATACATTTTAAGCATAAATAAGTCCATCATAATGTTATTAAAAACCGTCATGTTGCTAATCAATCAAATTGTTTCTTGTTCTTTTACTGTTTTTTTCGTGATTCATTGTTAGCATTATAGTTAAACATCGTTAGACTCATGTAAATTTTTTGGTAATTTGAGTCCTCAATGTAAATTTTAATTAGATTTTTATCGTTTATTTTACCTTTTTTATTCGTGTTTTAAGGGAGGCACCTAAGCATGATTTCATTTAAAAACAAACAACAAAAAAATTGAACTTACCTTTTCGACAAATATAATCACCAGGTGAGAAGAGGACCGGTCGTAGTCGTAACACTAGTTCACATAAAAAACCAGCTTCTGTATTTTGGAATATTTCTACCCGTTTAAGTGTATCTAAATGAACATTTATCGCTATTTCAGCCTTGAAATAAGAGAATGAAAAAAAAAATGTTAAATGAAATAAAATTAGTTTGAAGAGAAAATGTAATTAAATGAAATTGAACACCACTCAATTTAATTATTGTTTGGCGTGAAAACACGCATATCAATGAGAGGAGAGATGATGAAAAAAAGTGTGTGTGTACACATTTAAATAAATGAATTACCTTTAATTTATCAGGAAGACATGACACAGCTTTCTCTTCGTCAGAGCACTTTTGTGTCAGCCATAAATAATCAAACCATTTAATGACTTTAACCTGCAAATGATTGGGTACTCTTCGCATTCTCATATACGTCTTGACACCATCCAATTTTGCTGTTAAATGAAAAAAAAATAGAAAAAAAATAATGAAAATCAATAAACATGAGAAGAAGATGGAAAAAAATGACACCACATTTTATGCTGAGTACAATTTTATATGAGAGATACCTTGTCTCATCGTGACAAAATTAAATTATTGTAATTTTATCATTTAATGAAGCGTTTTAATTTGACACGATGATGATGATGATGATAAAAAAAATACCTTTACCTTCACCCACATATTTGTACCAAATCCCAGCCATGTGCTCGAATAATATCAGAAGCGCTTATTTATGACTTATTTTTAAAAGGGAAATAAATAAATCATACACCTTTTTTGACACACAAACACACACACACACTCACACACATGAAAATGATAATAATAATTTTAAACCCTACTTTTATTCATTTTCATGTAACATATTTTTATTTCATTTTTTTTTAATATTATTATCATCCATGCATGGTTGTTGTTCTCAGCATGGTTGGTTTGCATCGTCATATTAGATTTTATACTTCCGTGAATTTTTTTGATATTATTTTTGGTAAATTGTAAACATATTCTATTAATAATATTATTCAGGGTAATGGAATTTGTTTTAAATTATAAAAATTTTTCAATGAAATGCGATTCAGTATTTTCATAGAGCTCAGGTGAAAGGTAGCAGATCATCATAAGGTAAGTTTTTGTCACAAGTCTCTTAACACGAATGGATCAAGACTGTGTATCAATGATACTTTTCGCAAACGTTCCAGATGGTTGTCGTAATGTGAGTCGACTTAAGGTAAGATGAATTGATGGCGTTAAAACAGTGTAAGGAGAGCTGGGAATGAGGGGAACGAAGTGGGAAATGGAATTGGGTAAGGGAGCGAAGACAAAAACTTGAAAAGTTAGTTTAGATTGAAACGTCAAGGTGATTGCACCTAAAAATTATTTGAGAATCAATTAAAGCAAATTATTGCTCAAAGTTTAATAAAGAATCACTTTTCTTTCGTGTTAAAGGCCCTTTTTCACTTAGATCGATTGATAGAGGTAAGAAATTTCCTATTTGAGGAAAAAATACCTCACAACAGATATAAGGGCGTTACAAGCAAAAATCTGAAGTGGTGAAGTAAGTAAATATGCTTTGAGCTCAAGGCTGGTGGTCTCTTGAACATCCTTAATATGACGATTAGAGATTTGCCTATTTAGATTGATGAATTGTCGAGACTCGAAGATAGGGAAGTGGAAGTATCTTTTGCTTGAATTCCATCTCATTGCGGGCTTGATGACAATGAGATAGCAGACATTTTAGCGCTAATAAGGGATTTGGAAGGTCAACACTATATTTTATAAAATGTGTTTTGTTTAATTTAAGTTCAGGGTACCAGATCACAGTAATGTGTATGGTAAAAAACTGACCTTTCTATTTTTGCATCCACTTGACTCTAATTCACTTAAAATGTAAATGACAACAAAAAAACCTTTGCTTAACTCGACACTTACGCTTTTCAATTACTAATCGAATCATATCCAAATCTCAGCTTTAAGTCACAAATAAATCACACATTCTTTCCTTAAAAATTGTCTTTCAAATCAGATTAAATTTCATTTTATTATTCCCACATTTTTTTTTTAAATCTCCTTTTCTTCAAATAAATTTTCACACAAAAAACAAAAGCTAAATCCACTAAAATCATGTGACGACAGATTTTCTTCTGATTATTTCTTCTTTTTTTTTTATCCTTTTCATATAAAACCTGATATATTACAATGTTCGTTATTTTATTTCCTAGTATTTTCACACATGAGACTTAAATATAAAATAAAAAAAATGAAAACCAGAGAAGAAAAACATATACCATGAAAATAATGCCTTAAAAACATAAAAAAAAGAAAGGAAATATTATTGTCAAACCATTAGCTAATTTCTTGTCTCCACTTAACAAAATAATTTTGCAAGGCATTACAAAAATACACAAAAATACTGTAGATGTGGATAAGCCTTGGTTTAAATCCAAAAAAAAAAATAAAAATGAGAAGAGAAAATATTAAATGAAATCAGAAGACATGACAAAAATAAAAGGACAACACACTATTATTATAAGATAGTTGTTGTAAAAACATTTATTTAACTCTCTGGTTTTTTTTTCTTTGCTTTTTAAACATGAGCCATATCGCTTTTTTCCTAATTTTGTCTGTATTTCATTCGTACTTTGCATTATGTACTATGCTTATTTTGTGGCTTAAATGGGTATTAAATTCGTGTTTTTTAGAGATAGACTATCTCAATTTCTTTGTTAGTGTGCATTTTATAGCGAATAATAAAATAATCATGATAACATGGAGTCTTAAATCAGTGTCTAGTGCAAAGGTTAATAGGCAAAATCAAGTAAATGTTATTATGAATTGCTTCGGGGGGAAAATGGCGAGGTGATAAGATTTCACTTGAATCGAGTAGAAATAAACTGATACAGAGGTCGGACTTTCGAGTTGATCGACAGAGTCAAGTCATTAAAAATGGTTGACCCCTACTTCGACAACTACTTCGATCCCAGAATACTTTTAACAAGAAAACCTTCTAGTTGCCTCACGCAAGTTGATCTTGCATGATTTCATCAAACGTGACGGACGAATTTCCTTGCCTAGACAATCTGAATGCCCTTAATGACTTCGAGGGCTCGTTTAACGGCAAAAAAGACTTGAATTCGTATTAGCAGCAGTAACGCTGAATCTAATCAGACTTCTAGGGCGGTCTCAGAAAAAAACCAGTACTCAGACCTACAGACGGGTTCATTGTATATATATATCCATTTATCATCATATCTGATGAAGCAGATATCTACCATATCTAGAAATTTGACTTAAGTGAAAAGTTCACTAGACATGGTTCAGTTAGGAAAGTTACCACACCTTCTCAGAAAGCTAAACAGGGCAGACACCTTCACTTTTATGATGGAATCAATACTGGGGAAATACTCACTCAGTGTGATACCACGCAATCTTCCATACTTAGGACATACACAAAGCAGATGTGCAGCAGTCTCCTCTTGTTCAGAGCAACATTTGTAGATTGGATCTCTTGAGTCAAAATGACTTAGGTGATAGTCTAGAGTACAAAGACCAGTGAACGCACCAACTACAACTCTGAGCTCAGAACGGTTTAATCTGATCAGTTATCTAGATAAACTGCAATCAGGTTCCTTGATAAAGAGCCGAGTCTACCTTAGAGTACCCGCTTGATTGGACCATGATTCCCGGAAAAGCCTAGCCACTCTAGCCTTTCTGTAACGCTGTATAACGTTCTTTGGTAAATAGCTGAAAATGAACTAAAATAAAAGTTAATAATCTAGGTTGTAAACGCCCCGCAAATCACACTGCACTGCTTGACGATAACCCCGCATTCGGGTGGGTTGCGGGGCGTTTTTATAGATAATTATTTTGAATTTCATTACCTTAAACGGTGGGCGGTAAAGGGATAAATAATTGCTAAAAATTTCAATTAAATTATGTCTGTTGAAATCTGATCATGAATAATTTTCACGTTCATAGAAAAACTTTTCGAATACATTTCATGCGAAAAATAATTTTTCCATAAACTTCTAAAATAATTGCAGCGATTTAAATCTATTATATGGCATTTGAATTCAAAAGTATTTTATTTCTTCTCACAATTTTCTCTGTTTTCATTCTAAATTTCTTATAAAAACACAAACTAAATTGAATCTCAAAACTTATGTTTTTTTATTTTGTTCTAGTAGTATTTTATATTCAAACAATTTCCAAGATAAATAAACAAAACATAATCTTAGAATGAATCTTTTATTTCATTTTAACAATTTCTACAGCAAGTTCACTGTTTCTGATGCTTGCTTAATTCAGTTTTTTGTTTATTTGTTTGGTTCTCATCCAAACAAGAAACATAAAGTTGAAATGTAATCATGAACTGAAATTTTAAATTGCATTTCATTGACAGGAGATTTAAGAGACTTAAATTTGAAATAACTGCCTATATTTAAATTCAAATTATTCGTTTGAAATGACAGTTAAATTTAATGATATGAATATTTTATTAGTATTATTGAGTGCGGACGCCTGGTACTTTTATATCTCAGCAAAAAATAACATGCAGATACTTTCTTCAAGTTCTAATGCAATTAATTAATAAAATAAAACAGAATTTCTTTCATAGAAGACGACTAATTATTATTAAGAGATTTTTTTTCAAGGAATAAAAAAAACAATAATAGAATTTATGTGAAAAATATGAGCAAAAAACCAATGAATAGGTCTGTTAAAGGTTATGACATCTCGTTTAAATTAACTTAAAGGATAAATTTAAGTTCACTGAGTGTAGTTGAGATGGCTTTTTACATCTTACGATGCTTTTTTGCACACAATAAATAAGAGATAAAATTTCTTTGTTTCATTTTATTTTTATTTATAATTTTTTTTTTGTATTTTACAAATAATAATAAAAAGAGGATTTTCAGAAATTAACAACAACAAAGAAAATTTATACGAAAACAAAAACATCGACCTCTTAATCTTTATTATTAACTCTTTTATCATGTAATTTTCTTTTCTTACATTTTCTTTTTTTTTTCTTCTTATAATAATAAGGTCACATATTACAATGGTAAGCCACTCCTTATGTACTGTTAAGTTTTATTATTTGAATCGTGTCTCGTGTGCTAAATTTTATTTTTTTCAGTGTGTGTGTGTGTTTGTCTCAAATATGTCATTTAAACTACAACAAAAAAGGAAAATACCTGTGTGACAAGATTTCCGTAAATAATAGAGAAGAAAAAAAACGCACACGCATTACAAGAAAATAAAATAAAAAAGAAACAAAAGGAGGCAAAAAAAAATAATGAAAATCTAACATGCCACAATGACTCAAAAAACCATTATTGGACCTTTTTCCCTTCATTTCACGTGTATCCAAGGTACGAAAAAAAATAAAACGTAATCAAATTCGTTGAGTCGTATAATAATAAATATCTAACGTGCAATAAATAAATTGAATCCCTTTTTTTTGTGCTGGATTATTTAGTAAATAATTTTATTTTCTGACAAACTTTCTCACATAAGGTTTTTTTGTCATTTGTTAAGTATTGCTAAGGATTATTTCAGGAAAATTTCACTCAATTGATGTCAAGGAAAGAAGTTTTTCAATATAAATTTACTTGAAAAGTAATTTAAGGACCACCAGGTGGCTGCATTAAGTATGCAATGAACGTAAGTTTTGAATTCAAAGTTACATTTATTTATTTATCTTGATTTTTTAGCTTATTGGATTTGATTTAACTAAGTTAATTTAGGAAAGTAACGATGCCCAACACCAGCAAGTTGCTGGATTAACATTCTTGTGGTTAATGGTACTACTTTAAAAAAAATATCCATAAAGGAAATGACAAATTTTTCACTCGGTTAGTACAAAGCTTTACTTAAAACTAAGATTTTGATGATAATGTTTGGCAAATTTTGTTTTCATGGGTCATGGATAAGAGCCGATCTTGGTTTGGTGATATCTAACGATGCAAAATGTGATAAGGACGTGCAGCACCGTGTTAAATTAGACTGGCTAAAATGAAGACTTCTCAGTGGGGTGCTTTCCTATAGGAAGATGCCTGTCAAACTAAAAGATAAGCTGTATTACACCTCATTTAAGCCAGTACTAATGTATGCAAATGAATGCTGGACTCGTCTACAGAAACATACAAAAAAGTTAAGTGTCACTGAGACGAGAATGCTTCGTTGGGCTGTTGGAATATCATTATTCGACAAGTTCCAAAATAAACACCTTCTTGGCAGCTTTGGAGTGAAGGTCAGAATACAGGACAAATTAGATAAAAGCCAGGTACGGTGGTATTGCCATATTTTGCGCCGGCCAGAATATCACATAACAAATAAAGCCCTCAACATGCCAAAAACTTGCCGGAGAATGCCAGGACGTCCAAAAGAAAATTGGATAAGATATGCCAAAAGAAGAACAACAGCTGCAAACTTACCAGATCAAAAAGCACAACATCGCCATACACGGGATTTGAGATCAGGAGCAAGATCAATTAACGTCAACCCCAGTTCAATTGATTGATGTATAATCAGTTAAAATTTTTTAAAATTGTATTTCATATGATATATGGGAAATAAAGGCCAGGTAAAGAGAGATAGATAAGAGCCGATTGTGAACGAAATGGCTGAATTACAAAAGTTCCACATATCTTGTTCTATAATTGTCGGTGAAATTAAAAAATAAATTTCCCAATGTTATGCAATGAGTATTGTTTAAATAATTACTTCCTCTTAAAATAACGAAAACGCTTTGTCAGTTTCAAAGCATGATTTATAAACTCTAAAGATGTTAATTTTTTTGAGTTTTATTAATAAAAACACGAAATTATCTAAATTTTCAATGTTTTGCTAACACCAAAAAGTATGCAATCAATTTAACATTTAATTATAAAAATAAGAAAAACCAGGCGTCTTCATTATATTTAAAGAAGAAACGAAAGAATTCGATTCTTAACATTTTGGTTTCATAGAAAAAAAAGTCAATTCTTTATAATTTAAAAAATTATTGAAAATGAAAAAAAGAGTAACAAAAATTATTTTAATTGAAAAATTTGCTCGTGCATAATAAAATTTTGTTTTTCCTTATCCTCCCTTCTTTATTTCTATTTATTTCAGATCATTTTTTTGTAACACTTTCTACGAACTGCTCTACATTAAATCACTCTGTTTTTTCCCTTAATTTTTTTTATACGATAAAACTCTTATTACAATTTTTTTGTAAGGTCCTATGATTGAATTCAATTTTGCTTCATTGAAGTTTTTGTTTTATTTACAACTATTGTTTATTAAAAAAATGTAAAATCATGTTTTTCTTTAACTTAAAAAAAATATTATTTCAAATCCAGTTCTAAGTATCAAAAATACAATAAAGACAATTGACGCCACAATTATTATAATTTTTTTGTACTAAATTTATGTTTAAATTCGTATCAGACTTCATTTCAATTGAAGAGCTTTTTTATTTTTCATTTTCATTATAAATTACTGTTTTAATTTAATTTAATGCTTTTCGTTGCTTTTTTCCATCAAATAATTGAGTGAAGTACAATTTTTTTTACACAACATTCCGCCTCATGTGTGAAATGTGAATTGTGAAAATAAAAGCAAATATTGAATTGTGCTATATTTTTTCTTTTATTTTTAAATGGATAGTTGGTGTAAAAGAGTTAAAACAACATCAGACGATTACAAGGCAAATAAAGACACCATTAAAATGTTATCTGATCTTGTATGAGTCTGTGTGTGTGTGTGTGTCCAATTTGTATACGTGTTATTATCGCAGTTACACACACACATTCACACAAACAATGAAAAACCTCTTTTATTGCAAAATAAAATTTAAAATCCACTTAGAAGACAATCGTTTTCATTTTACTTCAAAACATCACAAAATTTTTTTCCTAAGCTCTAACTTTTGTCTCACATTGCAATGAAAAAAAAATATTCAGTTTAAATTAAAATGGATGATGATGGTCTCTGATATGGTTTTAGTGTAAGTTTTATAAAGAAAACGTGTTCACTTAGAATTTCACTCATACAATAAAACGATGTTTTTAACAGTTAACAGTTAGATAAAAAAAAGCCCATTTATGACTTAACTTTTACTGCTTTTTTAACTGTGTGAGGTTGGAAGTAAAATTAATCTTTCTTTTATTTTTAGGGTGACAATTAAAAAGTTAAATGGTTTTGTTTGTTATCCAAACTGTTCAGTTGAATCCAATCATCGTCATGTGACAAATAATGAAAAAAATATAAAAGGATTTCATGCTTTTACAAAAAAGCTTTTCATTTTAAATGGGGAAAAATTCTATGAATGCATTCACTTAATTTCCGCTTGGAGGCATTCTTTCAATGGAAAAATACGAAACGGATTATTTTCTAAAATTTTTTTTAATTCTTATTTTGTGTCAAATTAAATTTTAGAAGAGATTATTTTGACAACACAATTATAATTATGATATTTTGAGAATTGGACTCTTTCAATGCAAATGAAAGTTAGTGAAGTTTTTTTTTTCAAATTTTAAACCATTTCTGTCGATTTGGAAAAAATGCGAATATTGTGCACGGTCTGTTGCCAATTGCAAAAAAAAAATCGTCAATCACGAAAAAAGTCGCCAACGTGTCTGAGTTTTCAAACATGGAGGAAAATTTTCCAAACTGACGAAATTTTCAAAGAAGCTTCAGTATTTTTACCTCAACGCAAGTAAGATTCAGCTGAAACTAACGCATAACTCTCAAAATCTCTCACACGAATAAAATTCTGGTTCAGGAGTTCCTGGACTTGAAAGAATTTCTTAAAAGGGATAAAAATTGGCAAATAAACGATAGAACTTTCAAATATTCAATTAAGTTCTTTCAATTGTTGACTTAATTTTCTTATTTTTTAATTTCCAATATAACATTGAAAACGTACTCAAAAACACACACACACACACATTTCAATTGTCCTTAATCCATTTTCTCTTGTTTCTGTCACAATCATTGAATATTCCAATTCTAAAAGTAATTTTATATTGTCCTTACACATGTGAACAAAACACATTCAAAACAAAGCTACGGAGAGAAAAAAGTTAATGCAAATGTGTGGTTTTTTTTTTATTTTTAGAGGCAAAAAATAATAAAAATTTCAATTTAATCGGTTGTGATATGCTTCCTAAAACCACATAAAAAATTAGAAAAGACAGGAAATTTCCATTTAAAATGAACATTTTATTCATAATTTTTTTCCTATTAAATATTTTTTTTTGTTTAACTTGATAATGTGTTTTTGAATCATTTTGTATATTAATTACCTATTTTATTTTTTACAGTCGACCAACCACCAACATGGATGTGATAAAATGAAAATAAGAGAGAATTTTGTCTAGTCATGACACACCTTTTATCAACAATTTTCATTGTATGAGTATCAAAAAATTAATTACGATAAAGCAAGCATTTATAATATTTAGAAACAGACATTGGATGCTATTTATAGCAAATTGTGGTGTATATTAAAAAAGGATTTGCATGTCCAGTGTATTAAAATACTCGATACCACACCTAAAAATATGTAAAATTTTATTTATGATCTACATGGAATAAGGTTTTTTTTTTTGTTATTATTTGCAGGTTGTTTGAAAATTATGATGCTTTTCTATAATTAAATGGATTTGGCACATTTGTTATGCATTTGGATATAAAATGTGAGTGTTGTCCATCTGTGAAAAAATTTTAGAGAAAAAAATGTACCATTGCCTAAAATACTGAACAATTGTAAAAATGAAAAATTGAACTACACCATAGAGTCTATTCAGATACCCAGAAACGACGGAATCCAGAGACAAACGGAGTCTCGGCAAAAGTCGTCAGTCTTCAGGAGCTTGTGTCAAATAAATTGCCTACATTTTGGCGTTATATTTGCCAATTTCAGAAATAGAGCTCAGAGCTCTAAATAAAGGGAACTAACATAGACGGTTTTTAGTACAAACTTAAATGTCCGGTCTAATGTTGGGCCAAATCATACACTAATGTGTCTCAAAAAATGTACATACTCTGAGTTAAAAACGCCCAGCAAACCACGCCGTATTATATGCATAGACCTTAATGTTCGAAATTTTTATCAAAATTAACATGAAATGCGTTAAAAATTGTAATCATCAAACGTCCTTTAAGCGTCAATCAAAGATCTCCGTCTGTCAAAAACAGCCTAATAATTTGTCTTTGCTTTCTGAATACTGTATTATTTCCTTCAGAAATTTTGAATTTCGTTTCATTTTACTTAAGATCTTATATAAGCCCTTAGCAAAAAGAGGGACAATTAAAAACTATTCATTTTTTACTAGACTGAAGTTATCAACGACCTCATCAACGACTTTTACCCTGACTTTTTTTTTGCTGTTTTTAACTTTTTTCTCCGCGTAAATCACATTTTAGCCTCTCAGCGCCCTCTGAAGGGTCAAATCGAAAAACCCCGATACAAGAAATTGTATTTTTTTATTCTCTATCGATCTGTATACTCATCAACGACTTTGTCCTTGGAAAATTTTTCAGGAATGTTCTTGAGAAATCAAGGTCAATTTTTGGACTTTTCTGATAATAATATTTTTCAATGTTAAAAATAGGGACAAATAAAAGACGAATCGGGATTGCCTCGCCCAAAAAAAGGGTTAGATAAAAAATTATATTGATCATCAAAAGACGATTTCCAACGACAAAAATAATTTGAATTGACATTTCCAACCAAAACAATCATTCAGCACAAAATATACTCAATTCAGCACTTCATTCATAAAAGTAAACAACAAACAAGAACAAAAAAAAATCGAACGTCATCATGAATAACTAACACAAGCGCATTTCCATAAAACAAATTAAGTTAAAATATCAAAAATTTCGATGATTTTGGAAATTTTGATACTGTTAAACATGTTTTTTCATACAAATCCCCATATAAAGTATTAAGCTAAGGTGACACATACAAACAGACAGAGTTTTAACTCAATGTCCATTCAGTCGCATTTTTATATCAAATAAATGACGAATATGCCAAAAACATATGTTTCTGTCTCAATCACATACAAGAAAAAAGCCAGTCTAGATATTTGTTTTCATAAACGCACACAGTCTTACACATTTCTTTCACATTATTCATTGAATACTACTTTTTACTATTAATTTACGTCGTAGATAAGTAAAAATATTTTTTTAATCTCAAACAAGTAAAAATTCATTCTAAAATATGAGGAAACCGGTGCGGCATGGTTTAGTAAAGAATTGACAGTGATCAAGATAACACACACAAAAAGTTTTTACAGTAAATTATCAAAATAATAAAAATAATTTATAACCTATGGCATCAAATTCATTGACTGGAAAAATAATTGTAATTTTTTGTCTTGCAGTTTTTATCTATTACATTATTTGGGTGTCGGTGCTCCCATTTTTGCTAGTGGATGAAAGTGAGTTATCTCATAAAAAATTTAAAGTGAAATAAAAATTTTAATTTTTTTTTGTTAATATTAATATTTAGCAAATTGGATACATTCCCTTTTCCCTCCATATCAATATGCATTTTTGATTCCGGCGATTTTTGGCAGCTGTTTAATCGGAGGACTATCAATTTATACGTTGTATAATCTAAGGGGGCTCGTCAACATTTTTTAATAAAAAACGTAATACGACAACAACAATAATAATAATAATAACATCAAAACAACAACAAGTGAGTACAAAAATAATAAATAATTAATTAACTTGTTTACTACAAAACTGGCAAAATGCATTATTGAATGAATGCACTTAACAATAATAAAAACATAAGACGTCACATTATGCGCTGATCTGTAAATGTTCCTGTTAAGAATGTTGTTTATTTCTGATTCTAATACGGAAATCATACTTCTTTCTAAAAAAAAATTCATTAAATGTGTGTTATGTGACCTTGATTTTATTTTCATATGAATTCACTTAATAGATTCACACAATTAGACGCATATTTTGAGAGACATTTCTGAACATGCTTATTATGAAATGTGTAAATGACGACGAGGATGATTATTAATTCTTGACACAAATATTACTACAACACAAAAATATTAGATAATCGGTGTATAAAAATTCCATTTATTTTTTTGTTGTGGAAATTATCATTTTGTTAAGTCATTATCATGTTTTGCATGTGATTCTATAAAATTGATGATTAATTATGTTATTTTACTGAAGAGGTTACAAGTAGACTTATTCGGGAAGCTGATAAGTAGGTCAAGGTGATCACCGGGAACAGGGGCGGATTGATAATTATTGACGGCTCTGGCATTCTGTATGATTTTCTTTAAAATTTACGCTAAACTAAACTTTTACAAGACGATCGACTGTGGCCTTTCTGGCATTTGACAGATTGCCCGTATGGCCAATCCGCCACTGACCGAGAATAATTTGAAAATTAATAGATTGAAAAAGGATTAAACTGCTTTGATTAAACAGCAAAAGATCGAGTTTGAACGATATCCTTTTTTTTCCTTAGTGGAGTACACTGAAGCTCAGTGCTCGCATTTCGACCTATAAGATCTTTTATGCTTCTCCTTACGAAGGGAGTTCTCTCTCAATACATTTAGTTCGTCAAAAAAATTTAAGATTACTTGAAGATCTGTGATAACTACAGTAAAGGGAGATGGAAAGCCCTACCTGAAGTAGCGAATCCTCACTCTGGCCAATGCTTAACACTCACAGAGAATGTGCTTTGATATTTCATCCTCTTCTAGGCAGAGCCTACAGATGCTTGAATCACTTCTTCCTATCCTTTTAAGATGACTGCGCAAAAGGCAGTATCCTGTTAGGAGACCCGTCAATTTTCTGATGTCTTTTTTGTCCAATTGTAAGATTATTTCTGATCTTTTCTTTGAACAATATCCTTAATGAGCAAGAATTAGTTTGCAGAAATGTATCCAGATTTTTTATCGGCTCTCATTTTCTTTTCTTAAATATCACCATCCACATTTTTGGCTTTCTTTAAATGGCTCTAATTCAACATGTGATTTATAATCATTTTCTTGGTGTTCTATACTTGTCAATAGCCAATATCATAAAAAGAGGCAAATGACGCCTCTTTATACTCTTAATAATTTAGGGTTACCAGATACATGACACTTGGCTTAGTTCGGAAATTGAAATATTTTCTTTTTTGGATCATTGTTCAATATTTGAATGGTGTCCTTCAAATTCTCTACTTCACGGTGCTTTTTTAAGACAAGCACTTCAAAATATGACCAAGTTGGATCTTGAGTTAAATTGAGGGATTGTGTTCCACTTGCTTTGCTTGTTTTTAAAATAGTAGTTTTGATTCACCCTTTTCTTACATTCACATTGACCTTCAATTCTGCCAAATTATTATGAACTCCAGGAAAACGTGCTGCTTTGTGTCCAATGGCTCGTGTTGAATAATTGTACTCATATCATCCAGATAAAGCGTCGATCATGAGACTAAAGGCTTTTATAAAGCGGCTTTCATTATACGCTGCCAAGTCTCAGTATTTTTTTAGTGTGTTTCGTAAGAAAAAATGCACTATTACAGACTTTTTGTCCGCCGCGGCGCGCCGTCACTCTGTTTGTCCATCCCGGCCATAACTCTAGAATGGTCCATCGGAGCGAGGTCGGGTTGTTTTTATTAGATAACTCATTAGCTCTGAGATTAGGCTCAAGGATTGGGCTGAAGGATTGGACTCAGGGATTGGTTTAAGGGATTAGGCTCCAGAGCCTGAAAACAGTCAAGACCCCAATATGTCCGATTTTTTCAAATATTTTTCTTAAAAAATTTTCAAAATAGCGGAAATTTTTCAAACTGGCATAAAATTTAAAAAATAGCGGAATTTTTAAAAATGACGGTTATTTTCAAATTGACAGTTATTTTAAAAATGAAGGTTTTTTTGAAAATGGCTGTAATACTCAAATGGAGGATATTTTCAGAATGGTGATTTATTTCAAAATGGCAGGTATTTTCAAGCGGTGTTATTATAAACATAAAAACTTACTTATATTCAATGAAACGAGTCCCATCGAAATGAACTTTTCTAAACTGCCCAGTGCTTAGAATTTCCCATTTTTTCTGATTTAACCCATTTTAGTCCACTGTGGGATCATGTGAAACCATTTTGATTCGAAAACTTCACAAAAATATTCAGGGGCATTTATTTTTGGTGAAAAACTTCTTTTTAACAACATCTGGTTTGTAACCCAATCAATTGCTATGCGCATTTAACTTTTAAATAAAATTTTATTATCAAGCAATATATAAATAGACCTGTAAAAAATTGAATCAGTTATCATGAATTTTATTCACCTTTTACCTTTTTTTAAAATCGTTTTCAAAATAACATGTAACGAATGCATGTAAAATTCCATGATTCCGCAGATTTATTTTTCATTTCAGATTTTATACACTGATATGAAAATTAACCATCATCAATATTCCAGTAAAATAAACATTTCACGTATCACATTCAGACTATCAATTACCCTCAATAATTAATCAATATCATTAAATATTTATTTGAAATCTACGTTTATTATTATTGCAGATTCTGTGTTTATTAGAGCATGGACCAACAATGGCTTGTAATTGGTGTATCAGGTGTAACGTGTGGTGGCAAAACCACATTAGCCAATAATTTGTATAAATATTTTAAGGAATTCAGTGCGCAACAAACACCATATGACAAAAATCTTACAATTGGTAACGTTCATTTAATTAGTCAGGATAATTACTTTTTGCCAACTGAGGATTCGAGACATGAACGAATTGAACAATTCAACCATAACAATTGGGAAATTATAACGGCAATTGATATGAAACAAATGTGCAAGGATATTATGGAAATACTTGGTGCAAATTTTATCTTGTATCCAACAAAGGCAATGCAACAAGATGTATTGATGCATGTCGATGATAATCTATTTAGTGAACATCTGCCATCGTCTTATGCCACGTCATCGTCTTCTCTCGTTCCATCAAAACAACAGCAGCAGCAGCAACAACACCAACAATCTCACTCCAAAAACCAAAAAACCAATAACAAAAATACACTCAATTTATTGATAATTGAAGGTTTTCTTCTGTTTAACCATCCATTTACACTTGACTTGTGTAACATAAAATTACATTTGCATCTACCGTATGAAAAGTGCTACGAGCGACGACAAAAACGAGTTTATGATCCCCCAGATGTTTTGGGATACTTTGAAATGGTTGTGTGGCCAATGTATGATAAACATTGCAAAGAATTTATGAATCGTACCGATATTTTGTATTTAAATGGTGAAGTTCCTCGTGATAAAATTTTTAATTTTGTACTTTCACTCATAAAAGACCAATTGTAATAATTTAATTTTAATTCTTCCATTCATTTAACGGTATGCTGGATATTTTTTTAACTATATTTAACTAAATTATTTCAAATAAAAAATTAAAACATAAGTTACTAATTAATTAAAATAATTTTGTTTTTTATTTTCCTTCCATTTCTCAAATGTATCAATTTCATTCCAGTACACAAAAAATAGGAGAAGAGAAGTAACTTTAGACTCAATTAAAACGAATCCTCTGGCGCATACAAAAAAAATATATAAATTCAAAACAAAACAACTAATAAAATAAAATGAAATAAAAAAACATGATGAAGGACACATTTAACATAGAAATAAACAAGAGACCGTTATTTTTTGTGTTGTTTGATAAATTTTCTGTTCATCATCATTGTCTGTCGATGTTCAACTACCCCGCAAACAATACCGACACAAACCATTGTTCATTGTATGCTCTTCACAATGATACTTACATAGCCCGAAGTGAATTTGGCGCAAGGTTATTTATATTATCATGATTTTTCTATTTTTAGACTCCGTCTGTATGCCAAAGGGAACAAAATTGTGTATACAATTAGGATACAAACAAAACAAAAAAATTGTATTTGTATTTCAAATTCTGATTATACGACAAATAAAAAAAAATAAAAAATTGGAATTGTAATCAGACATGATTTATGAGAGATTGCGTTAAAAAATTTAGTGTACAAAATTTTATGTGGGCAGCATGACTTGTTAGATTTTTTTGCAAGGATTACTGGCGATTAGTGACATTCAAGCATATTTTCAATTGATCTCATTTTTTTTGTTTGAAGATATTTGCAGTATTGAAAGTATGCAATGAATTTTACATGTTAAAAATTTACATTTCATACAAATAAGAGGAAAAATATGAGAGTCATGGATAAAAAAGTTAACATTTGGTTTTCATTTTATGAATTTTTAATACAAAACCAATTTTTTTATTCTTTACAAGAAAAACAAAAAGTTAAAATTTTGAAGAAAAGAAAAGTTTGTGCGTTTTTGTGGTTTGTGTATTTAAAATAAATATTTGTATAACATGAGGTTTTCTTAAAGTTTGGTATTTCCGAGAACAGTTAACTTTTTTTGATGTTTCTTTTGAGGCCAAGATCTGAAATGATTAAATTGTGAATTTTATCCTAGAAAAAATTTTTCATTGTCGTGCATTGAAATCGAATATACTAAAATACTTTTTCTACCTTGGCTTTCACGGTAAATTGAAAACCCTCGGGGTGCTTTGCTTGGACTAGACTGAAGTTGTCAACGACCTTAACAACGAACTTGGTAGCCTCGGAGAGGGGTTTTTTGGACCCGCTGGACCCTCCCCAACAACTGTTTTTCTATTTTTTTCTTCGTGTAAAGCACTTTTTCTGCTCTCAGCGCCTTCTGGAAGGTTTGATCGAAAAACCCTGATATTGTTAAATTTTTCAGGAAAGCCTAAAAACTGACCAAAGTCTGCTAAGAGCTGATTTTGTCATTTACACGGAGAAAACAATTTATAAACAGCAAAAAATTAAAAGTCAGGAAAAAAGTCGTTGATGCGACTTGGAACGTGTCGGGGAGAGTCCAAAGAGTCCCAAAACCCCCTCTCCAAGGCTGCCAAGGTAGTTGATGAGGTCGTTGATAACTTCAGCCTAGTTTTGCTTGATTCATGATGAAAATGACGAGAAAATTTATACCGACCAATGTCATGGATTCAGATTTAATAAATGAATCTTTAAGGCTCAATTTGGATCTCAAGATCTCGAGCACCATCATGAAAAAATGAAGTGTGAAATAAAATTGCTTGATAACGCTATGAAAATGAGAAAATTTTTATCAAAAATGCAGAAAAAAACTTCCATTAGAATAAATGTTTCATTATTCAAAAAGATGAAAATCAAAGTATTACCAAAGGAGCCATGTTTGACATTATTAACACTGCAATTTTATCTTAAGCATTGCAAAAAAAAGAAAAAGAACAAAAGTACAAAAAAAATGGTTTCAGAAATATTCACAATGTGTTAAATGTAGGAATAGGAAGTCAAGCATCACACTCCCATATGAGAATTTTAATGTGTTAATTTTTTTTACTCGGTATGTTACCTGTATCAAAAAAAAAATCCGAATAAAGTAAAGACAAAAGATACACATACGCAATGATACAAACAAAAGACCGCTAATTTCACACAATTTTCTCTGACATACACACACACACACACATGTGACTTTGTCCTTCTCATTTATGCACGAAAAAAGACAATTTAACTGCATACATCAGAAAAACATCACACACCAGTGAATTTACTGATGGTGTGACAAAAAGAAGAAAAAGGAATGTGTTATAAAATGGAAAATAAAACAAAAAAAAAATACAGAGAAATTACGAAACACAACACATAACACGTTATTAAAATTCATGGAGCATGTCATGTGTCACAAGTACACATAAAACAGATCTACCAGGTCTTTGCCAGAACCCTTTTAAACTAAACATTTGATATACTGTGTGGATTTTACAATGAAATGTGGTTTTTATATGTACAATGTAAATGCAAAAAAAAAAATTAAGTTTAAAAAACAAAAACCGCTGGAATGACAACCCATTCAAGTGAATGTTGAATTGTTTTAAATATTTGATGAAATTATCACCATCACCGCTTATATTAGGAAAAAAAATGACAAACTGTGGGTCGACGTGATTTTTTGTTATGTAATTTAAAGATTTTGAATTGATATATGACATTTTTTTTGGATGCTTGAAGAATTTTTTTTCAAGTCAATACCTCATTCTGTTACAGGGCGCATCGATTTAATGCTTTCACATTCCTTATTTCTTTTAGAGGATGATGATTATCCTTTCAGTGAATGTTGATTCACATTTTTATCAAGAAGTCCAAACGTTTTGCGTTTTATCACTTTGAATTTCCTTTAATTTTTAATGATGCTCTTGTAAACTATGTGCGAATAAGCTGCCGTTTTAGTTGAAAATAGAAATTCAGTATAACAACTTCAATTTCAGGAATCTAAAGATTTTTTTTTTTAAATTAAAATGACAAATAGAGGGACTTTAATTCAGCTTACAACTTTTACTGTATTTGCTGGAATAACTTCTGCTATATCAGTTTGTGAAGTGAGACACAAAATACAAAATGGAAGCTATTGTACTTTTAGTGACATATCAACGAATGAGACACATCCGTACTTCCAACCAACCTACAATGACAATCAAATAAGAATTAATGTTGAATTTGAAAATTCATCAATGGAAGTCTTGACTGATGAGCTGTGTAAAGAGTTTCCCAACCTTCAATTTATGACTGTTAAAAAAAGTTCAATAAAGAAAATCCAGGATGGCGCTTTGGATTTTTGTGTAAATTTGAAACACTTTGATATTTCACAAAATTTTTTAACTGAAATTAAACCTGACCTCTTCAAAAATTGCCTTCATATAAAAAAACTTGATTTTCGAAGAAATCAATTAAGTTACATAGATGTAAAAGTTTTTGAACACACCAAACATTTGACTAATTTGGCACTGGGAAACAATTTTTTGGTACATTTTAACTTTCGTGGAATGCCAAAGTTAGACAAACTAATAATATTTGGATTAGGTTACAATCAACTGCTTCAAATCGATGAAAATGCTGTGATTGAAAAGTTTCCTCACCTTGAATATATTTTCATTGAAGGAAATTTAGTTTCTTGTCGTCATCTCAAATCAGCTATAGATGTGTTTAAACGACAAAATGTAAGCGTAAGCAAAATTGGAACTATTCAGTGTTTAGATCGAACTGCGCATTCAAAAGCGGTTTCAAATATTCTTGATAAAATTAGAAATGAAAAGCTTTCTGGATACTGTGTAAAAAATAACAACAAACCAAGTGAGAAAGTTGAGTTAACAACAGTGTGTTTATTGGTCACTTTAATTCTTGTTCTAACCTGCTTTTCAACTTTTATTTGGCAAAGTTATTATTGGAAACGGACTACTCAGTATGTAGTGGATTCAGATACAGGAACTTATTATTACTGTAATTACTTTGTTAATGGTGAACCCGTTTATCAAAACATGGACCAGGCATGACATTTGTGAAGTGCACAGTTCACAATAGTCATCTGTAAAAAATAAGGCCAGTCAATAATTAATTAAAATGATTTCTTTGTACTGATCTATGAAGTTTTTTAAATCACAAGATTTTAATGTGTTTAAAGAATCGCTTCTAAGCTTCATTAAATCTTTATGATGTTTAAATTTTTCCGTCCTGATCAGCAATTGTCTTCCATAGTAAACAAGGTTTTAGACCAGGAATATCAGATTATGATATTTGTCCTTGATATCTGTTGCTCCACAAGGAAAAGTAAGAGGATCTTCATTTTTTTTTTATTTTTAAATATAGTAATATAGCTTATGGACTCTGCTTGGGTTATCGGGGTGAAGTGATTACACACGTGGAGTTTAATTATAATTCCTTATATTCTTTTGTTATCGCTAAGTTTTTACTATTACTTTTATACAATTACTGTTTTTATATTTTATTTAATTGTCTAATATTTTAATTTATTTTTAATTTAATTTTTAATATAATTTTATTTTATTTTTAGCACGCAAAATGCGTGTTTATACTACGCCGTTTCGATACTAACTGAATAACTTTATTTTTACATGCGTAAGTGTGTGCGTGAGAGTGTAGACTCTCTCTTAATAGAGAGGCACACTGGGATAAAATCCTTACAATATTGATCAAGCTTCAATTGACCCATTAGAGAAATTATTTGAAACAGCCATATATCTTAAAATTAATGCACATTCCAAATTAGCATGCGTATGTCAAAACTTAAGCTCGAAAACATCACATTTAAATTAATTATAGTCAAACAAAAGAACCAAAAGTCTTTAAACCTGCTGTTTTTGTATTTTTTCTTTAAACAACTCGGATGAATGTCAGACAAGAAACAGATTAAAAACTTTACATAAAACTCTGTTCTGACACAGATCTGAACGGAAAAGTAGATGAAACAGCATAAAATTTAATAAAATTGAATGTCGTGTGTATGTGAAATGAAGTTTATTATGGAAAAAGTAGTAAAATATCAACAGAAAGACAGAGGATGGTGTGTTTGTTTATATTTTATTTATTTTTTTTTTTGCTAGAGAGTAACAAACAACACTTGCATTAGTATTCATACAAGCATTTGAATATGTGTGTGTTGTAGTTCATTATTATTTATTCATAAAAATACATTTTTTTTGCATGATATAAAAAAATATGGGATCGTGTGCATCTCTAAATTAAGTGAATGGATAAAATATAAATAAAAAGTTGAAACGACATGAATCAGCCTGGAGCTGAACGCTCTCTCGTTTAATTATATTTTTATTATTATACATTTTTTTATGCTAGATATTTGAAAATACAGGAGTGTTTTTTCCATTTATCATTGAATAGTTTTCCCACTATAATCATACTCAAATATTTGAATAATAATTCTAATAATAATAATGATTTTTATATTGTATTATAATTTATTATAGGTTTGCTTTTGCTACTCCTCTGAAAATAAAATAAAGCAAATAAATAAATATAATAAAACTCAACTTAAATTAACTGACTTTTGGTATGTGTTTGTGTGTGTATGGAAAATCCAATATGAACAGAAATATTCAAATAAACACTGAATTTGCAATTCCTATGAATATTTTATCCGCGACGAAATTTCAAAATAATAATAATAATAATTTACAATAAAATTGCGTTGGTAGAGAGATCACAAATATATACAATGAAAAAAGAGTTAAAGATTATAAATAATTGATAAAACAAATAAATAAATAAATAAAATGAAATTAAAATTATGCTATGAATAACATTTGCAGGAGGAGGAGGAAAATAAATGGATATTTTGATATGATAAAACAAATCTAATTTTTTTTCTACAATAGAAATAGATTTTTTAATTTTAAAAATATTAATTCCAATTTTTATTCCCCAAAGGTATGCAATGCACTATACAAGATACTGACGAATTGTATTGAAATTAAATTTTCTGGGAAGTGTCTCGACAGGAAATAGAGCATGACTGGAAAAATCATTGCACACCGTAGAACCATGTAAAGTCAAATAGAGGGGCTTTGGCGTATGTTTTCAGACACTTTAACTTAGATTAAACAGCTCACAAAAGACCTTATATGAGTAGCTGTGATGGGTAATACCATGGCTAGTGAGTTGGACTGTACATTTTAAGGTCGTTAGTTCGATTCTTGTTTCGGTTATGAATTTTTATGATCTCAAATGTCCTTTTCTCCGGATACTCAAGTTGAGTTAAAGGCTAGATAAAGATGGCGATTGCTTGGGATGACAGGATAAAAGCTAAGAGCCTCTGATGGATCTAGTGCTGGCTTAAAAGCAGCCTTATAAATCTGATCTAATTTAAAAGCCTTGAAATCCCGATGAGTATTCAAGAACTAAACTGATATTGATCTGGATCAGGACTTTCAGTATTAGTACCCATAACTTTTTGCGCCTAAAAGACGACTCTAATTATATTCATAAATTTGTATACAAAATTCCTCTCATTCAAATCCTCTTCAAAACATTATCTCAATTTTGAAAAATCGATGTTATTGTAAGCAGCAATATATCATCAAAATAATCAGTTCCTAAGAAAAATGTTACCACCCGAATGTATGCAATCAACATAATATGATTTAAGTCATAAGTCAATTTTCCGAACATATTAATATGAAAACTTTTGTTTAGAAGAAAACATGCTATTATTCATAAAAATCAGCCCATTTTTCATTAAAAGTCTTATACATTCATTAACATTGATTGACGATATAAGTTTATTGCATACATTTAGGAGGCAAAAAAAAAACATTTTTCAAAAATCGAAAATGAAATATTGTCTTGAAGTTATGACTTTTCTTAATTCCATTGAATTTTATTACTTCCTTGTGGCTTCCTTGAAATATTTAAGTCTTAAAATAAATTATAAAGAAAAAAAAAATTTCTTTTTCTTAAATAAGATATTAAACTTTTCCTCACAATATTTATATTTTTTAACATTTCCATGTTAAATCACCTTATTCCTAGCCTCCTTATTATGCTCCTAACTAAATTGAGCAACGTACAATAATATAAATAATAAGGTAGGATGAAGCACAAGAAAAAAAATAAAATAAACGAAAAACATAACAATAATTCATAAATTTTACTGCATATAATATTCATAAATCATTTGGCATTCATATGTTCTCGTATTTAGTGACACTAATATATGTGTGATGTTGAAAAGAACGAAAAAAATATATAAATATATCTTTAAGAAAAATAAATTCTATGAATTTTCAGTGTCAGTGGGTGTGCTTTTATGATCTCAATTGTGAATTTTATTGTTATAACGTTTAAAAGTAATGGCATTCTATGATAGAAAGATAAACGGAGCATTTAAATGCACTTAAGTTGATCCTTGACTTAATGACATTAAAATTAATTGAAAATGGAGCCACTTTATTAGGAAAATTCATTTTTTGCCATTGATAATGGAGACGTCTGGTTTTTTGAAGTAACAATTCAATTTTCTTGAAAACTTTTAGTTTAATCTTAAGTTTGGTTACGTTTGAGTAAGGAAACATAAAATGTGGTTTGTTATCTTTGGTAAAAGTTTTTCAATGTTAATTAAAAGTGATGAAATTTTAAACTTACCTTGAAATTCCTTTCGTGCGGCACTAACTGAAGTAACGATATTTGCAACATGACCAAGAACCGTTGCAAACAACATAAGTCCGAATAGTAGCTGTCCGATAACGAAAACATATTCAGCTTTGGACCTTGGTCGTGGTAAATCACCAATTGTAGTTAATGCTAAAGTACACCAGTAATAACTTTGTAAATACTGTTTTACAACATCGGCCGATTCCGAGTCATGATACACCCAATTTTTCGATCCGAAACCATTATTCTTATATATAATATGATACAAACAGCCATTCCAATGGAATATAACGAGCAAATAATGTATGAGTGATGTGGATCTAAAGAGATTCGGATAATTTGTATGTCGCTCTGTTCGATCCATAAACGCCCAAAACCTATAAATTTTAACTAGTCTAAACGATCGCAATATCGAATTAAATCCTATGGACAAATATAAAAAATCTAGGGGTAGTAAACATAGACAATCTATGTAAAATGTCGTTGAATTCATGTAATGTTGTCGTAGTTTTGTCGAATCCGTTTGCAAAACACCATCTTCGAGATATCCGGTACGAAAATGAAATAAAATATCGACGAGATATAAAAAATCCGAAAAGTAGTCGAGACAAAACCACACGACAATTGTTTCGCCATTTATTTCTTGAAATGCAAATCGATAAATGATCACCCAAAAATTGTACAAAAAGGCCAATGATACAACCATTGACCAGTAATAACACAAACGTCCAGCCGGATCAAAGACAAATGTCCATTTGGTACCGCTTGATTTTTTACTTGTTGATGTCGATGAACAGCCCGAACGACGCAGTCTAGAAAAAAATACAAAAAAACATCAAAATTTATTCAAAATATTTACATTTGACAGTTTTGACATTTTATCTTTTTTGACATGACATTTAAATGTTTTACTTTTTTCTTTCAGAATTGATGCCAAGTTTTATACTCAATAAAATTTCAATCGTCAAATAACTTTTATGAAGAGCTGTCAAAAAATTGCAAATGTCAAAAGTCCAAGTGCTTTGACAGTTAGAATTTTAACAAAAAGTATTTTGAAGTTTTCATTAAAAATAAACGTCAAAATGAAAATCTGTTTTAGGCGCTGTGCTAGTAAATACATATTTCAAGCTGTCATCTGTCAAAATTTGACGATTGGGTTTTTGAAGTTTACATTTATGCTATAAAAATAGCGACTGTCAAAAATATATGACATTTAAGAGGTCAGCAGGTAAAAGTTTGACAATCCATGATTACGTACAAGATTTTTGACGTTTCCGTACGTGTATCTATGCAAAATGAACTGTCAAATTTAATCTACTTTTGCATCTATAGAAAAATGAATTTTCGCATAAATTTGATTGAAGAACTTTTTATCAGTTCATTTTTTATAGAAACACATACAAAAACTGCCAAGTAAGTTATCAGTTGGACAGATATGTCAATTGAATATCAACGGTGTGTCAGAAAATAAGTTTAATTTTTATTTACCTTTCAGCTCCATTACAATCATTATTAGTACTACTATTTCCATTATTATTATTATTACTATTATTGTTACCACTCGTTGTTGGTGCCGTTAAGTGATGTGTTGATGTGGCAGTGTCAATTGTATTTGCATTTGATTCACGTGTTGCTCCCGATTGACTCCATGAGCCAAGTAACGGTTGTTCACCACTTGCTTTTAGTCGACCACGTTCTTTCTTTCGATTTTTCCTATTTGTCAAATCCATTTCTGATTTGGCAGCACTCACATGTGGATTCAGTATCGAGGGTCGTTGTGACGATGATCCACATCCTCCGGCCAACGATAAACTGTCACGGGACTCTGAGAAAAATGCTTGTTGCGAAAAACTTGGACCCAAATTTGGACGTGATGATGAAGGAGAATTAACTAGATCTGGAAAAATAAAATGAAAAATTAAACTTTAGATGAAATGTTTTACAAAAATACGTGAAAAATATTTTCTTGTCATATCATGGGTTACAATAATTAATCATATCAATTCTTCTTATCATGCATATTTTGCGAATTTATTCGATATTTAAGCAATTTTTACACTTGATATGAAAACATAAAGCATATTTGGATTAATATTAAACATAAATTTACAATAACATCGCTCATCGTTTATCGCTTTGATACATAGAAAAATGAGAATATTCAAATTTTTTATAGGGTTCTCGTACCGTCAGTATATTTCTCTTTGAACAATCCTTCCAAGAAAATTCACTCACTATAATGTTTTATGATCACGTTACCGTATTTTTATTCTCAAATTGAGTAAATCATCATTACATCCCATCTTTCAATGTGAAATTTAACGTAAATCAATTATAAATTCTGCGAATTCACGCTGACAAACATGAAACATTTTGTTGCTTTGACACAAATATAACATATCCTTTCATTATTTATTTATGAAATTTAATAATAATAAAACAATATTTGTGTTTATTTACAATTTCACAGCAAACATCTAAATAATTTACAACTTTAGAAATAATCTAGTGGTTTTTAATACAGGGGGAGGGGGGAGGAATTTAAAGTTGATAGTTTTGATAGAGAAATTCACTACATTTTACAAGGAATTCTAACAGTTAAGTTGGACTTTAAAGGGAACATTCAATATTTGCATTTAAGCATTAAATGGAGGATTCAATTTGAAATATGAGATTTTTTATTAGGGGAGGGCGGGGGACAACTATTTTTGACACGTATCTTACCAATGAGACTTTGACGACTCATCGCATTACGAATTGATGGTTTTAAATTGCGACCACCAACGTCACCAAGATACTGGTATTTTTGCTGGTGCGGAAAATGATGATGATGGTGGTGTAATTGTTGTTGTTCATTGCGGGTTTGTGGTAATGGAGATGGTGCCAAATGAAAATCAGATCCAAGTAATAGACGTGGCTCTAAATATCGCAAATTATCTGCCACATCAATGCCAGAATGGTGATGGTGGTGATGATGATGACTAGTATTATTATTGCTATTCATTTCGAAGTCATCATCTAATGGAATATGTAAAAGGGGAATGTGTGAGTAATTTTATGAATGTAACGGCATATATTATGATAAAAATCAGCGTAAAGGAGAATTTTCGATATGAAATTAAATGAATTTGATTTTCGTACTTCTGAATTTCAATGGAATCTCATTTGACTCAGATATTAGGCAAAATATTTTTTTTTATTTTATTCATTATGCAAACGATACATTTTTTAAAATACATAGCACATACTTGTCAAAAAAACAGAAATAGAATGAAAAATGATGATGATGATGTTTTGTTAACATACATACAAATTTTATGTTTCTCATGACTTATCATTATAAAAGGGAGGATTTTTTTCACATGTAAATTGGAGTCACGGGTATTAGAATTGAAAACAGTACTCTCGTATCAGAGCCTCCTTTAAGCAACAGATTTTTTTCATGTCGAGCTTTGAAGTAATGAAATTTAAAGCGATTTTCTTTGAGTTGAAATTCACACACTCAAAATCAATTTCAAATGAGCTCAAAATTTCATTGGAAGCACTTAAATTTAGATTTTTCCGTAATTTTTTTGTCATGACATTAATAAATAACGTTTTTTTCTTTGTTCATTCTTATTATTCTCACTCAAGTAGACAGCAACTCATGTGAATATAGACAAGATAAATATTTTTCTTGCTTTTCATCTTAAAGCCACAATGACACTTTTTTTATTCTATTTTTTTTTTAATATTCCTCCTTTTTTTATCCTCACTTGTAATTTAAAGGCTGCATAATGTCGCGTGTTAATGTTTATGTTGCCCTTTTTTTTGATTTTATGGTTCACAGAATACGAGCAATGTAACACATCCAAGACAGATTAGCATAACAATAAGCACAAGGCAATAATAAATGTACTCCAAGTTGAGAGAAATAACAAAAAAAATGTAAAAAGTGCAAAAAAATACCCAACAAAGTAATAAACGGTCGTGTACCTTTTATTTTAATGCTATTATTACACTTTCACTTACTTTTTTTATTATTATTATTATTATTATTTCAAATTTAATAAAAAAAAAGAAAACTTAAATGAAAAAACTTAGTACTTTTATCGTCAAAGATTTTTATCTTCATTTTCACTGTTTTTTATTCCCTTTTTTGGCTCTTACACTATATTCAATGATTCAATGCTCTAAAATTGTCAAAGTTATTCGAAAATTCTCTTAAATATTCAAAAAATTTATTGCTTTCTGTATATTTTTCTTTTTTTAATATTCACATATTAAATTTCCACAAAACACATAAGGTTTTTTTCGTTTTCCGTTCAATGTGTATTTAAATAGGAGGAAAAAAGAGAATATTAAAATGATACTGAATTGAATATGCGCCAAATAAGTTTCTTATCACATATCAGCCATAAAGTGGTGAGTAAATAACTGTTAAAGAAAAAAAATGTATATAAAGTGAATATAAACTTTTTTTTTTATAGTAAAATGATAAACATGACAAATAAAAGAAGTGAAGAAAAATAAAATTTATTTGAATTTTTATGGAAAAAGGAATTTTAAATTTAGCAGAGAAAGTGCATTGAGAAATTTGAAGTTTATTGGCGATAAATTTAAGTTTATGGGCGACATGTCAAATTATTGGTGAATTAATTAATAGGAATCTCATATTCATTGATATAAATTAAATAAGAGGTTTGTTTCTTATTTTAGCGCCAAAATGTGAAGTGCGACAAATTGCAAGATTTGGTGACATTTTTTGTAAGTGGAACATTTTAAGGTGAAATTTAAGCAAAAGCGACAAATTGGATCGAAATGAATCAAATTAATTTATTTTCATTTCTTTTTTAGGACAATTGGCGACAAAATAACTCATAGGCGATATAAGTCAAACAAGACATGCTTTGTAATGAAAAGTACGACAAAAATTTAGAGATGACGACATTTTAATGAGTGGAAAATGTTAAGATGAAATTTAAAATTCGGAGAACCTTTACATTAACGATAAAAATAGTTTTAAATGCGACATTTTTAGAGGTGAGATGTTTACGATACGAAAACATCAGTATTGGCGACACATAATAAGATTTTGCGACATTCTTGTAAGTGGAACATATGAAGGGGAAATTTAAGTAATGGCGATAAGATTGATTAAAGCTGACTTAAAAATTTACTGGCGACAAATAAACTCATAAGCGATTTAGTTCAGAACAACTCTTATTAAAACTAAAAGTTAGTGGTAAATGTGCTAAGCAATGGCAAGGGCGACAAATAATCAGATATAGCGACATTTGTATAAGTGCTAAATGTTAACATTGACAATTTGAAACAAATTCATAAAAATGAGTTCGACAAAAGGTCAACACATAAAAATGATTTTTATTGGCGACATTTGAATTTGAAAACAATAAATGACGGTTGAATTCAAACAAACGTTGAATACGGACAATAACAAGTCATTCCTTTAAACCTCATTTTCTTCAATTGAAACTCCAATCGAATGCATTTTAATAGATATTGAATTAAATTGGATTTAATATCCTAGGTGACGTTAAAAAGACATAAAAGAGGAAATGGAAATCACCTTTTACTTAAACACACAACAAATGTGTCCATAAAAATTCAAGCTCCAGTTGTCAAAATCAATAAAATTGCAAATAAAATAAGAGTAAAAGAAAAAGAAAAAAAAACATTTTATTAATAACGATAATGTGAAATCTAAAGCAATTTGATCAATTTAAAATATGTTGACAATAATTTTGTTGAGGTTTTCAATAAAATTTATGATAATTTCAGTTAAAAGAAGGAAATAGTTTGAAATAAAATCAATAAACTTTCAATTAATTATAAGTTTTTTTTTAATTTTAAATAAAATTAATGATAATTTTATAATGTCGTTGAAATGAATGATGATTGATGAGGTTCAGCTGTTAAATTGAAAATTTTTCACATATGAAACTATCAAGGAAAATGCTGATTAATTGGAAAGAAAATCCATTCATCAAACACATATATAAAGTGTTTTTGATGGATTTGGAAATAAAAATTTGCTTATAAGAAGCAATTCTTTGATTAAATTTTAAAAAAAACAGTGGCGCCCTCTAAGAAAACTGTTTTATGTGTGTCATTTAATTAATCAAAAGAAACGGTTTGACTTATGCGATCAATGGAAAATTTTGTTTTATTTTAATTAATTTTACATGACCAATAAATGCAAAAACAGATAAAAAATAATAAAAATGTAATTAAAACTCAATATAATTGAATAATCATTCAAAATTAATTGAATCAATTACGAAAAAACAAAATAATGAAAAGTTCCCTAGATAATAAAAACCAATCAATAAAAAATAACCATTAAAATGTAAAACAAAAAAAAATTGTGTGCATCAAAAACAATTAATCTACGGTTACAAATTTGCTCCTCTTGTTAGCATTATTATTATTATTCTCATTATTTATATTCTGTCATTATTCAATGGAAAAACAACAAAAAATGGTTCGATTTTACATTTTTTACTGGTTTGAATTAAAAATGACCACAGAATAATAGCAATATTAAATGTGTGATAAATTCTCTTTGTTATTGTTATTTTTTTTTATACACGTGATAATAGAATTAAAAAGATCAAAGGCATGATTACAGTTGATCACACATTTCAATGTGAATAAAGGATTAATTGGTGAATAACAGACGTTTTCAAACCACACATTAACTGTGATGATATGAAAAATATTTTAATACCATCGAATTAATGAAAAACAAATGAAAATAACACAATTTTTAATTATTTTGAAAAATGAATTATTAACTATGAGATGATTCCAACTTCAACTCAATTTCAAACAAGAGTCGTCAACAGTGACGTAAATAGGGTGGAGCAGCTGCGCCAGGCGCCAAATAAAAGTAAGGAGCGGAACAATATGATAGACAACATTTTAAAATTAGCAGAAAACACCGCCGCTATATTTTCATAACAATAAGAAAAAACGCTCAATCATTGTTTTCATTTCAACGAACTTCTCTCTTTAAAATATTAACACGTCGCTGTTTAAGATAGATATCGAATGCTCCGCTGCTCTTCATTTAGAGAGGGTTGAATTCAGACAGAGATTGACGAAAAAAAATGATACGTACGTTATATTCCACTTCATCAAGGTTGAGTCGTTTTCAGGGAAGGCTAGTTAAGGGAAAGGAAGAGAGTATGAAAGTCATTTCAGGATTTTATTCGGTTAATTCTTGATATTCAGTCTTTGATTATGATTTAAAAAAATTAAAAATAAGTATGAAACGTTGTTTTAAAGGAAAATTTTTTATATTTGAAATTAACGCGACAAAAAATATTGTGTAATTTGGCTTTACTGAGTGAAAATAGTAAAAAGAAAATACAGAGTTTGACAAAATCGATTATGACGGCATGATCCATGATTTTGCGGCTTGTAAGCTCGCCAGTTTAATTTTTAAATCAGTTTGTTAAATGAAAGGAAAAATTAAACTTATTTTTTTAGGAGGGGGCGGCTATTTTGATATTGCACCACCCTTTCAAAGTGCTAGCTACGCCGCTGATACTCCGAATCCAAAAGGCTTAGATTTTTAAAAATGGCGGAATTTTACAAAATGGCGAACTGTATCCTTAGAACTGCACTCAATTATATCGTTCACAATCACGTTCTTTTATAAATGCCTGGTTACTGCTCTTAATTCGTCTTTTGTCTTTCATCGAATGTCGTCATGACTCTTTTTTAATTATTATTATTAGTTTTATTAACAAGTTAAATCAAAAAAGCCAAAGTGAATATGTACACACAGAAGGAAAAAAAACTTGCTTTTATTATAAATCTAGTAAAACTTTTATATTGACCGAACAACAGTAATTAGTTCAAAAAACTTTTCTTTTATATTCAGATTATTGCCTAAATAAAAGAAAAAAGAATATAAACGGAAGATTGAACTTCATCTTTTTCCTGTACAAGCATAGAAAATGTTTAATAAATTGAGGAAATATTTCATAAGGTTAACTTGATTGAAACTTTTTGCGATAATTATTTTTTATTATTATTATTATTATTCGTATTCTTTACTATTGAAACCTTTTAAACTTGTTAAATTTAACTCTCAACTAACAAATTAAATATTATTTCATGTTAAATATTTACAACCTCCAATCAATCGCATCTGTGTAGGATTTTAAAATTAAAATTATTTTATCAAATGTAATTGAAAGCGGCAGGCAAAAAAAACTATAAAATAATTTTATTATTTCAATGGGAAATCGTATAATGAAAAGAATTATAAAATGAAAAAAAATTAATGGTAGTACAAGAAATTTATCGAATTTTTTTTTTTCATTCGCTCTCTCTTCAATCTTCTTATCACTTTAATTATTTACGGTCTAAGAAAAACGTAATTCATGTCAAAATTAAATTTTTGACAATTCATTATTTTGACGTTTTCGTATGTGTATCTATACAAAATGAACTGTCAACTGTTACAAATCTTTGACATCTCCTTTTAAAATGCACTCATTTAAATCATTCACGATCCAATTTAATTTTTCTTTTTGCCTTTAATTTCTTCGAGACATTCGATAAAATAAAAAATTAACATTTTAAATTCAGGCACGTAATATGCATATTATCAGATTCGGGTGAAATAACTTATAAATAAAAATGTTCACGTTCACCAAACATCACCAACTTTATGCTGTTGCACTCGTCTATATAATGTATAATTTATTTTTTTTTTTACATATTTTTTTCATTTTCCACACACAAAACAGGAGAAAAAAATAAATTTTTGAACTCAATCTCGAGGTGAAAAGAATTTTTCTTTGTTGTTACTTTTCATTTAAATTGGAATGAAGAAAAATATTATTTTTTTCCCTTTGATTACCATAAATTGGTTTAGATTAAAAACAGTGGCGACGAGGATGAGAGTCCAAAATGTGATGAGGAAAAAAGGTGAAGCGTATCTTAAATATGAAATTTATTATCATTATATTCTTTATTTTATGTATCTTATTTTTACTTTTCTTTTCATCGTGAAAATTGGGCGCGCAAATATTAAAGCGGAAAAAGGCATTATATGGGAATATATAAATATTTTATCAAAATTTGCATACACAGGAAATTAGGCATTTTTTTTAGTTAATAAAAACAACTTTATAAATGTTTGAATTAAAGAAGACAACGGATGTATGGTTCAAGATAATCATTTTTACTTGTGCGTATTTTTGAAATTTTTTTAATATTTTCCAGTTTAAAAGTTTTTTGATTTTGAATTTTGTTGGCGTTTAATCAATCATTTGTTCTCTTGATTTTGATGGTTGAACTCACATCAATGAATTTTAATTTTTAAAACATTTTCTTCTTCATCATTCTAACACTTCACTCACTCAAGCCTTGCTTCATCAGAAGCTGGTCGGATTTTGTGTTCAAAGCCTTAAAATGACCAAAAAAACCGAATTGAAATATCCAACAAATGAAAAAAAAAATTCTCACAAAATTTTTAAGGCGTTGACTTTTATAAATTTCGCTTTAAATTTACCTTTTTAGTGTATTACTATCGATTAGACTCATTGATGGCCATTTTGAAGAAAACCACTAATTTTAAATTTTTTGAAAAAAATCCACGATTATCGTTTTTAACGGTTTTCAGGTTTTTGACTAATGAGTTTTGACAAATCCTTATGACCCCCTCTATTTAATAAAAAAACGACCTCGCTCCGATGGATCATTCGGCAGATATGGACCTGAAACAGTGACAGAGTGACGGCGGACACTAAAAATGCGAGTATTGTGAGTGGTTATGTCGTCCGTTTGTCCGTCTGTGTTAATTTCAAAATAACTGACTTTTGTCTGGCGAAATTTTCCTATGAATGAAAACTGACTGAGAAAGGCTGACTTATTTACTAATTAACCAAGAACTGCAAAAAATAAGTTCGCAATCGTGAAAAAGATCACAGATTGCGAAAAAGTCGCAAGTCAAAAAAAAACTCGCAGATCACGAAAAGAATCACGGATCCAGAATGGCGGAAATTTTCAAATGGCTGACTAAAAAATACAAAATGATACTTGAAAAAGATCTACTATCAAGGAAGTTTAAGTAAGTCGACGCCTTAAAAATTTGTATGAGCATTTTATGATTTCAAGGAAATCTCAACAGAGTGAACAAAAATCATGCAAATTTCAATATCTCTCCTATTTTCTTATAAGTGCACCAAACAATTTTTCACCTCATTCTTTGATACTTCAAAAACATTTTCAATTCCACTGGGTTTTGTAATTTTTTTATGATACCTTATTAAATTTCCCACCTCAATACATTCCACTCATCACTCTACCCATAAATTGTCAAAATCCAGGTTATAAGAAAAAACAAAAAAAAAAGATTCAAACTTATTTTTTTGATGACACAATAATTTGGTAGACATTATCACACCACCATTAACGCCGGTCCAAACAAAAGTATGAGAAAAGAAGCGATAAAAAAATGATGATAAGAATATAAAGGTGATGTTTAGAATGGTTAATACGGATTAATGAACTAATAATAATAAATGATTTTATTCTTTTTTTTTTTGTTTCATTTACGATACAAATAATTTAACTTAATTCATTATTTTTTTTTATATTTTATCTCTAGGACCAAGGAAAAAGAAAAATTACGATAAGCTCTTCATTCATCCGGTTATATGTCGGTGATCTTTTTTTTTCTCGTTTTTCGGTATCTACACAAATAAATGATAAATGTACCAGGAAATATCATATAAAATATATCTGCTTTTTTATACATACATGAAATGAATGTTTCATGATAAGAATTGTTAATTTTTATGTGTGTGTGTGTGTGTGTGTATGTGTGTGTTCAAATAAATATTAATATTAAAAAAATTTACAAACTTTTTTTTTACAAGTTTTATATTGTATTCGCTTTTTTTTTTTAAGACCGCGTAGCGCCCAAACGGTTCATCTGAGACCCAAAATATGTTCTAGACTTATGTTCGTATTCAGCGTGGGAGTGTTTATGGATCAAAAAAATATAGGGTGTCCATACAAAAAAATAGGGTGACCAGGTGGAAAATTCCGAAATTTTCCGGGAAAATGGAAAATTTTAATGCCAAAATTTTCTTCTCATAATTCTGAACAACTTTGCCTAAGACACCCTATATCATAATCGTATAGGAAAAATTTTTCTCATACAACACAAATTTTATTCACATCACATCCATCTCTTAAAGGAATGTGCTTTATGTATTGCTTGATTTTATGTGTTAGAAATCTTATTCAACACTCAAAAACAAAAAATAAAAATCACAGTCCAAAATCTAATGAACTGAAGTAAGTGAAGTTTATCAACTTCAAAAATACAAGTTTTCGAAATGTGAACACAAAAACATAAAACAAGGGAAAAAATTAAAATCTGAAACTTGTACAATTTTTGTTCTGATCAATAGCAAAACTTTCATTAATTTTTAACAAGATACCGTCATAATTACAAATTGTACAAGTTTCAGATTTTAATTTTTTCCCTTGTTTTATGTTTTTGTGTTCACATTTCGAAAACTTGTATTTTTGAAGTTGATAAACTTCACTTACTTCATCTCATTAGATTTTGGACTGTGATTTTTATTATTATTTTAAAAATAAAAAGGGAATGACATAAAGTTTGGTCACGATTTAATATATTGTGGATAAAATGTGAGAGAGGGAGACAGAGAAGGAAGAAGAAAATTTATAATGATTTAAGAAAAGAAGATTAATGATATTCCAATATTAAACCCATGTTATAAATGAAACATGTTGTTCCTTATTTTTTTTTTCTTTTTTAAATATACATATTTCATAATAAAAATTTCATCAAAACCACTGATAATTTATTTAAGAGCATTAAATACCAATTTATTTTGCTTTGAAAATAATGAATATAAAAAAAATACGAGATAAGACGGCAAATATTTCATTGAATTTAAAATGAAACCACAAGTTAATTAAGTGTTTCATTTGTTTATCGATTTTTAATTAATACTTTAATTTATTAGATTTTCATTTCATTTTCCTTGTGATAAAGTTCATAATTGAAACAGGGAAATTCGTTTCTAATCCATGAGTATTGAGGAAATAATTAAGAGCTATCAATCTTGGTGAATTACAAGGAAAAAAAGAAGGCTTTATGAGGTCTTAAATGTTCAAATACTATTATGATAAAACAAAAAAAATATAAAAATTAAGGGAAATAAAATTAAATGATTCTGTTATCAAAAGGATTACACGTACTATCAATATTAATGATGATGTTGATTGTCATTGGTATGCGAGTAATTATCCTTTGTTTTGTACTTCAGTGAATAATGATCATTAGTTTTATTGTGTGTTTTTTTTTTGACTGGAAATAATTTGGTGAGAAGGAACAATGGTTAAAGTAATGATTTTTGTAAACGTTAAATTAGCATGAGCCATCTTATTGGATGTATTTGACAGTGTTGAAATTTCTGAAATGATTCAAATTTCAGAGTGATTCAAAGTTCAGAGTATTTCTAATATCAGAGTGATTTGAGTTTTAAGGTGTTTCCATTTATAGGGTGATTCTAAGTGATTGAAAGGGTGGTGCTGAACCAAAAAAGAGCCCCCTCCAACGATTGGACTTGTTAGAGAATACCTTCCTAAGCCTCTTTTCTTGCGCTTGTTGTTTCCAGACTTACACCCGTAATATTCACAAGTAATGTTGGATGCCATCGACACACCTTGTGTCGGTCACTCTTACTGGCTTTCTTCTTATAATATCAAGATCATTAGCAAACCCTAAAATCTGCGTCAAATCTGTTGCAAATGTGCAAGGATACCAGCACGTCTCATTTCACCTTCTATAGCCACATTAATAACAGAGTTGACGGTGTGTCGCCTTGTTGAAGCCGTGTTTTGGTCGTAAAAGATTTCGACACTCAATATTTGTGACATTTAGGATGCAAGTTATCAATCAACTCGTTGCCTCCGTACTTCAATTAGTAAGCATCTATTTCATTTAAACCAGTGTGTGGCTGTTAAGATGCAGAAAACTCTTTATATAGATTTAACTGTTAACACCCTCAAAACCTTCATTATATAAAAAACATTGGCTTAGTTAAACTGTACAGATTCACACTTGAAAAAACGTAAGCAATGTTTGTTTCGAAAATTTCGAATATTTTTTTATTACTAAGTTAAATAAGTTACCCATCATATTTTTCCGCCCATGTTACTTTTTGACACCTGGAGTAGCTGCTCCACCCTAGTTAGGCCACTGCTCGTCGTAATATCTTCTTGTTGTCGCAGCACTTCTTTTTTATTTTGACTTAATTTTTTCTTAATTCTTTCAATTTTCATGTTATTGCGAAAAATCAGATTCACGAAGCACTACAACATGATATAATTTTAATATTGCTCAGTTTTTTTTGGTTCAACAAAAATATGAACGATGATGCCGGTAATTGCAATAAAACATTGAAGAATTGAAATACACGCAAAACGATAATAAAATTCGGATGTCGATTTAAAAAAAAAAAAAATTTGACATGTGTTGAACATTATTAGAGAGTGACACAAATCCATGTACATTATGACTCTTCGTTTTATTTTAGATTTAAAATTTCAACTTATCTTCACCGATTTTTATCATATTTTTTTATTGTAAGTACATGTCATAACCGCTATATAATAATAAAAGAAACATGGTGAATGCCCTACTTTATCTCATATTTTTTCCACATGTTATGATTATATAATTCCCATTTTATATTTTTTTTTATTCATATTTTATCCGGATATCAGTTTACACACAATCCAATATTTTGGCAAACAAACAACCACTTACTTTTTCCAATACCTTTAAATCTCATGTTTTGAGATGCTTATCAGATGTGAAATAAGGAAAGAAAATTGTGCGATATGATATTGGTCGTCATCATACATGAAAAGCTCATATTACCCATTATTTCGTTTTTTTTTTGGTGTGATGGTGTTTTCATTTTATATTTTTGTGGTTTGCATATCACACACACACAAATACAGGAACAAAAGCCTTTTATATCATTTTGTATCTGGAAATAAAGGAAATATGAGAGGAAAAAGGGACATAATAAATTACTATTAAATTTGACACCATAAACATTACTTTAGATATAATTTTTAGGTGAAAAATACCAGGTGGCTCCATTACACTAACTTTTATCCAGATTTGAATTTATATGAAATTTTTGTTTGTTACAGTAAATATACGGATTATGTATGATTTGCATGTTAATGTGAAATCAACACTTATAACTTTTATTTTTAAACGAAAACGAATAAACAAAAAGTGAATTTGAAAGGGACTTGAAATCCCTTAATATTTTTATTTGTTCTAAAATTAATCACTAAAAAAAATGTAATAAGATGAAATAACCACAAAATTTTCGACCGCAGTATTATTATCTCACTTAACCATATCACATACCACAAGGGCTCTATAAACACGATGATTAATTATCTATGGAGACCCATATAATACCTGTGTAATTGCCATTAAATATTTGTTTTTCATGAGTGATAGTCATTATATTCAGTAGAAATAAACTGTAATGGTTTCAAATGAATATTTAACGGTCTTGGTAATGTTAAAAATATTTAAATTATAGACGTTTATTTGCTTGGCCGACTGGATAAATGGAAAGCTTGCACTTTGGAATGAAGTTTGGTAATAAAACATTTTTATTTGAGAGTTTAATACTAATGTTAATTATTTTATATTTAGGTCAGTGCAAAAGCGGATGGAAATACAAGATGGAACAAAATTAAAGGTGTCTTATTTTTAGGTGAGTGAGTGATAAATAAAATTCAAAAGGCTTCATTCAACGTTACGGTTTTGTTTACAAACAAAGGCTTCAAATTTGACACACAATTTTATCTTAACTAGTATTTTGTTGATTTAATGGAAAGGAACACATCAGATAAAATGGTTTGAGGGAAGAAATTTGGAAATCAGCAGAACAGTAACTAACTCATCGCAACGCTTATAATATCAGATTTTTAGGGTGGTCTCAGAAGAGAACCAACACTCAGACTTACAGACGGGTCCATTGTGTTTATCCATTTATCATCATATCTGATAAAGAAGGAACAACATCTAGAGAAACAACTAAAGTAATAAGAAGTCCACAAGACCTAGTTCAGTTCAGGAAAGTGACCACACCTTCTCAGAAAGCAAAGCAGGGCAGACATATTCACTTTTATGATGAAATCAATACTAGCTGATAATATAGCAAGAGCTCTATTCAGGTTCAGGGCTCAAAGCGTCATCTTTGTTCCAAAATTTACTATTCGATAAAATGCAGCGTTTATAACAAACAGACAAAGCTGAAAAGCCAGTACTGAACGCTTATGAATCACATCTTTAACACTCTCTAAGGACTCTCTAAAGAATGAGACTCTCTTTCATGGCTTTACTGGAATTTTTGAGCTTTTAAAAGTTATATGCACAATTCATTCAACATAATGTCATTTAGAAAAATCTAAATTAAGGTTTTGCTATAATTTGCTTTACCCTGAAGTCTCAAATTTGTCTATTAAACTATTGTCCGTTAACTATTCATCTTAAGTTTCGCTTTACATACCAAAACTATTTTCTTCTTCTTCAATTTATGTTTGGAATACTTCTCAAGCCATAAATAAAGGCTTTCATCGACTTTATCCAAAATCAAAGCAAAAAACAAGACTTTTTTAAACAAATTTCATTACAATTAAATAATTGTTCTTCCAACTTTCATCTAAGAAATAATGAACAAAGTTCAAGTGGTTCTTTTTCTTTTCAACCATAACAACAAATACAAAAAGAAACAGAAAATGACAACGCAAAAGAAAAAAGAAAGATAAAAGGTGACAAAAAACTTTTTATTTGTTTTATTTTAATTAAAATATTAATTGGAAACCAGATATTCCACAAAAATTATCAATCTCTGTCCATTAATTAATTTTACATTAAAAATGTTTTTTTTTTATTTCAATGAGACCCATTTTTTGTTGTATCGTGTATTCAATCAATAGTTACTTAATTTGTTTGATTTTAATTAATAAAAAAAAAATCAAAAACAATAATCTGCAATAGATTTATTGTACATTTTTCATTGAATTTAGAATCAAGATTGATTGTCATTCAATTCAATTTTTTTTGTTAAAAAAATGCAATGCATAAATTTTCATAAATCGTTCAGTAATTTAACTGGCAGCGGATTTTTTTTTACAGTCTCGATTGTTATATAAAAAAGTGATTTATTCATAACATTATTTATTCGGAAAGAGAAAAATTGCATCAATATCACGTCAATGCAATTTTTTTTCCCAACTAACAATGAGAATAAAAATAATCAGGGATATGCCGAATGATTTTAATACTGATGAAGAAGAAATTTCATGGCAAAAATTTACTTTAAAAAAAAAATTTATAACCATATTTGTGTTAGACAGGAATGAAATAAGCAGAAAAAATACATGTGTATTTTAAAAATAAAGAGAAATTCTTCTCATACATTAAACTATTTAGTGGTAGAACAAATGACGTCAGCAAAACGAGAAAACTAGGTTAATTACCTTATCTCTCTACATATAGCACATATTTTATCATATATTGTATATTGAATTTACGCGAATAAATGTTTGTATAAATATGAGCATGTGTGTGTGATTTAAACATTGGACAAGAGAGTGAAGGACGAATCTGTTATATTTCATGTTTTATATTGTACCACACTCTGGATGAAAGGAGGCAATAAATTTACCATTCTATGAGAGTTTTTATTGTTCTACGGGCCATTTATTCATCGTTTTATATTAAAATTCTAAAATTGGATTCTGGTCTGTATTGAGAATAAATTTTTAAAATTTACTTGATAAATCGAAAGTACAAAAATTCAACGAAACTCTTCAAAAACTTAACGAAGTTCTTCAAAAACTCAACGAAACTTTTCAAAATCTCTACGAAACTCTTCAAAAATTAACCAAACTCTTTAAAAACTTAACGAAATTCTTCAAAAACTCAACGAAACTTTTCAAAAACTCGACGAGGCTCTTCAAAAACTCAACAAAGCAATTCAAAAACTCGACGAGGCTCTTCAAAAACTCAACGAAGCTTTTCTAAAACTCAACGAAGCTCTTCAAAAACTCAACGAAACTTTTCAAATACTTAACGAAAATCTACAAGAACACAACGAAACTTTTAAAAAGCTCTAAAACGAAGTCTTTAACGAACTCTGTCAACCATTGTAAGAATTACAAAAAAATGAAAATAATTCTTCAAAATATTTTTAAAGAACAAAACACCATAAAATTTTAAAAGATAAAGCAATTTGTAAGTCAGTTAAGAACCGGATGTTTAAAAGATCAAAGCACCTCCTACACATACACACACAAATAATTCTTTATAAGTGAGATAGCTCAAGGTTACGTTAAAATGCTCGATTAACATTCTTCATTTTTTTTCTTTTTTTCCTTTTTTTATGGTTGACTGTTCTTCATCTACTTCATAAAGTTATAGAACACACATAACTTTTTTTTTTCTTCATGCCATATTTTATATACAAACAATTTATTTCAAATTCTCCATTTGAAGTGTCTTGAAAACGTTTCCATTTTACCCTTTTTTCATACATTTTTTGACCTTATTCTTATCATATTACATCTCAAAAAATGTACAGTTAAAAAAAACAAAAATACTACAAACTGTCAAGTATTTCACAAACTGCAGTCTTGCTGTAAATAAAAAAAAATAAAAAAGTTTCCAGTCAAGTCAAGTCAATAATAATGAACACACTTGATTTAATATGATGATGATGCTTCGATATTGAATTGATCAAAGTAATTTTTTATATGTAATTTTTTTTACCTCTTTGTTTTTTTGCTATGTTGAAGCAACTCAACACAGTCAATTGTAAATAAATAGTGCCTTTGTTCTACACTCACTTTCACATCTTTTGTTTTTGCTTTATGATCCTTGAACAATATAAAATACACATTTAAGTATTCTCCTTTTTTTATATACATTTTATTTTAATATCCCTCTCTTTTTTTTTTCTCTATGAACACACACACAGACACACACTCTGTCACTATTTTTCCAATTTATTATCCCATCCATTGAATGTGAAACTGAATGTGAAAAAAATACGAAGCTATGATAAGTTAGATGTAAAGAAAAAAAGGCTTATTGATGTATAAATTACGCTTGAACAACTTTTTTAAGAGTCTACTTTCCTATGATATTATGTTATATTATTATTATTATTTTTTTTATGGGTAAGAGTCATTTTGTTTCGTCATCATCATCGTCGTTGATTTCAATAATATTATGTGATACTTGAAATTTCAATTATTCATTTATCTCACTTAACTACAAAATTGTGTTCTTTGGTATATTTGATAAGTTTATTTTTTTTTTGTAAGGCAGTTACCGTTATTGACCTTGAATTGAATATGAAATGGATTAAAATGTGAACGAAAATTAGCAAAATTAGAAGTAATTTTTGAAATAACTTTGAACAAAGTTTCAAGGTCGTTTAAGTCGTAAATTTCTAAAGGAACAATGATTAATTATAAATTTTCTAACAAGCTTAGAATCAGAAGATAGAAGATTTTCCCTAACGAGACCCTCAAGAGAAGATTGAATCTCAACCAGGTACTTTCTAACGCAGTAACACAGACACCACAAAGGACATTTACCTTACCTTCAATTTAATAAAATTTGGAGTTTTGCCATTTTGGCATTTCAATTTATGAAATATCGACTTGGCCAGTTCAGCAAAGCTGCAGCTTGGAATATTCTTTACAACTTTGCTTCAGGTCACTTTTACCTAAAACTTACGAAAACATGACTTTTTTACGGGAATGGAAATTTACAGGCCCTGAGCCCTTTTGCGGAGTAAGTCTAAGCTATTTCAAAAAACTCATCTCGGAATGGGTGGAAAAACAGATGAAATTATACCATCAAGGTATTCCATAATCTTCACAATCCAAAGAGTTTGTGAACTGTTCAAAGAGATCAGAAATGATCTTACAATTGGAGAAAAAAGACATCTGAAAACTGACGGGTCTACTAACAGGACACTGTCTTTTGCGCAGTAATCTTAAAAGTATAGGAAGGAGTGATTCAAGCACCTGCAGGCTCTGCCTAGAAGGGGATGAATTATCAAAGCACATCCTTCGTGATTGTGACACATTGGCCAGAGTGAGAATTCGCTACTTCAAAGAGGGCTTTCCATCTCATTTTACTGTAGTTAACACAGATCCAAAAGTAATCTTAATTTTTTTTGATGAACTGGATGTATTGAAGGAGAACTGAGATCCCTTCGCAAGGAGAAATACAAAAGATCTTATAGGTCGAAGTGCGAGCACTGAGCTTCAGTGTACTCCACTTAGGAAAAAAACCATGTGTAAAAGTGCATTTTTTTCTCTCAAAATCAACTAAAAATCGCACAAAATAAAGATGAGTTAGTACCGAAAATATTACAACTCTAATATTTCATGTATACAAGGAAAGGCATTTGAATCACCCTCTTCTCTTTTAAACAAAGGCAATTATTATTAAAAATCAATATTGAGATATTAATCAGAAAATGTCTCAATATTTGAGAAGGGTTTAAGAAAATTTGTAAATTTTTCTTAATTATCTTTTTGATCTTCAGTTAATTGAAATATTACCAATTTTAAGCTATTGTTGGGCGTATGATAGAAAGACATTTTAATTGTATTAAATAACAATTTTTGATCCTTAATTACTTTGGTTTTTCAATGACAAATTGTTAAAAATATGATGAACTGTCAAAATCTATGTCAATAATGGAGACGTCTGGTTTTTGCAGACAAATTAAGTTATTTATTAAAACTTTAACAATGCTAAAATTTTTAATTAATATCTGCTTTTTAGACTTTCTAATTTACATTTTCTCCAAAATTATATTTCTCATTATTTATTAAAAAGATTATCCAATACCGTAATTTTCGTCCCTTAATTTTTAATCTCATCATTATTTATCTTCTTCCTTCAGTCATGTAACCTCATTTTATCTAATCCCACTTTTGTATTTTTTTTGTTGTTTCATAAAATTCATTCTCGTCATCAATCCATGAAATGAGAAATAACAAAATACACACAGACACACAAAAAAAAATCCGTCGAATATTTAATTAATTCAACATTTTTCAATTAAAAATCTTTATAATTTATTCAAAAACCATTTCATTCTTTTGTTTCATTTTCATTTATTTATTATTGTTATTATTCAAGCAATACGCAGACTGTAACAATATTCTAATAATATACGGATTAAATGAGCTTTTATTTATTTATATTTCTTTTTCTCCCTCGTTATTGTTCTGTGTTACAGCGATATCAATAAAATAAAGCATTCATCCAAAACAAAGAACGAAAGGAAAAAAAATTCAATTCAGATTTCAGACTCCATTTATACTAAATCACAAATTAATCAATTTCTTGTAAAATAAAAAAAGAGAAGGAAAAAAACACACAGTTACAAGTCAGGCATAAAATGTGTTATATCAACTCTTAATAACTCATATCGAATATATATGAGAGAAAACGAAACCAAAATACATAATCATCGTATCAGACCACTGGCTATTTTTGAGAATCTGTATTTTATTTATGAGGCAAAAGTAAGAAAAAAAGGAAATACAAACATAAAGTTAAGAAGAAAGAAATTTAGACGCCTCTCTAATAATAATAATAATAATATTTATGTTGCCTTTTATTCTTTTCTTCTTTGCATATATTTGTATGCTTCCGACTTTCTATTACTCTTGAATCTAAACAATTTGGTATAAATAATAATAATAATGATAATAAAAAAAACAGAAACATGTCTGTAAATGGCGTGGTATCGAATTGCATAAGCACATGAATAATAATGTCATGACAAGCAGAAACAAGGATAATGGACACAGACAGGACTCACTATTAGTTATAATTTATACTAAAGATAAATCGACTTATATAAAAATTAGCTTTCGGTCTTTAATCGAATATGAAAGCTTTAATAAGTGAATATGAAAAATAATGAAATCGAAGTAAGTTTTGTGTAATGTTAAGTTTAATGGAAGCGACTGGTACTTCATGATTTTTAATGATTTTTTGTCAAAAATCCTTTTACCGTCGCAGCTTTGCGTATCTGGCAGAAAAAAATCTTTAAGGAACGCTTATCGTGTTTTTAACCTCTTTTTGTATGCAATATGTCCTTAGTCACTTCAACAAAGTAGAAGCTTGAAATATTTTCTACAAATTTGCGACAAATCACTTTTGCCTTTTATAAACGTGATTTTTTTTTAAAATAAATCCTTGCTTAACATTTTAAACTAATATTAAAATTTATTTTTTTTCTTCTAGTTTTAGATCATGAAGAGAGTTACAATTAAAAGTAGTAGCAAAATATGCTGGTTTACCGTTTGAAATTTTCCTATTACAATTTAATTAAAGGATTACTAAAGGATTTGCATTATTAAAAAATTTCAATTTAATCAGCTGGATGAAATTTAAAAATACAAAATGTGAAGGTGAGTAAAGAAAAAGTTTTACCACAATCTTTAATGATAGTGGTATGAATTTTACTTTCTGATTAGAGTTGAGAAATATTAGGGAGATGAAATGAAAGATAGTGGGCTGATAAGAAGCAAGCGCCGGCTTTCACGGACTCACCCATCGACAAATATAGATATTTGGAATCGCGTCTTGTGCAGTATGCCAGTCACAGACCCTAACTGTTTTACAAATGCATCAATATGTCGATTACATTTCAGTGTCGGATCGAGGACGAGTTCCAGATACGTAAATTGGTCAACATTTTCGTTAAAAACCCTTGGACTTGAATCTAAGGAACAGACACAAGTTGTTTTCTAGGTTGATGGAAGTACATTACTTTTGTTTCTGATGCAGTGAGCGACAGCTCTATTTTATCAAAATATGCCTGGAGGAGCTCAAGGTCTAAAGTAACACTTCCACGAGAGAGAGGGAGTTAGATGAGAAGTGCTTTGTCATCGGCAAAAAGTGACAAATGACCTTTAAGAGATAATAGTGAAATTGAGTTGACGTACTCCAGGAAGAGAATTGGCCCAAGGTAGATAGACTATCAACTTAGTCTAGAGATCCAACGTACAAATACTTGCTCGAAATCACGCTGACTGAGTACTTTCCTTTTGCATCAAATAGGATAATACTTGGTAAAGGTCTCGCCTGAAGATCTGTTTGCTGTGAGAACTGCTCTAGAAATGTAATCCAATCTTAAAGTAGTTCGCAAAACTATTCCATACAAAATAATCGTTGAACAAACATTTTTATTTTCAAATCAATCACTTTTCCTTCATTATTATCCAATTTCGTCCTCATCTTTCTGGAAAATATCATTAAACTATATTTTGGTATCAGCTATTTTTATATATAATTAATCCCAATTGTGTGAAAGTCTCTTACTGGTCTTTAACTCTCATACTCATACACTAACATTTTTGTACACACTTATGAAAGAGGTATTAAATAATCATTAAAGCGACCAAACATACACAACTAAAAACATATTAAACTATTTTGTATAACAACATTTTGTGGAAAGTCCTATATTTTTTGTTTTTTTTTTTAATATGTGTTGTTGTTCGGAGTTAAAGACTGTTAGTGTATGTTGTATTATTAATATAATGTCTTTTCTTTTCATAAATAACACCTTCTTTACGTAATGTTGGAATATTCTGAATCAAAGAAGATTAAATCTCTAAGGTACAATGATTGTACACACCGTCTCTTATGTGTCTTTTCAACTTCATTCTTACTTGTATTTAACAGGTTGTGAAGTCATGACACGTTTAAAGAAACCTGGTTGGTTCTAAAAATACCTGATCTTGATTTTAAGTGATTCAAGGAGACGCTCTGAACTTTCATTCTTCAAATGAGATTCCTTGCTTCAGCGTTAACAAATCATCTACGGGACAAAATTAAAATGCTAATGGTCCCGTGGCCAGCACGTGCAAAACAGACCTTGAAACCATCATAATCCAACTACCGCTAAACAGTTTTTCTTGTTTTTTTCCCTTAACACACAAAATTGACATTTTTTTGGTTATTTTTCGTTACTTGATTCACTTCATTATTCACAATGTACTTTAATAAATGTATGACTACCAAAGTATATTTGTTGTAATAATAAATATAATCCATCTTAATCAGCCCGGATAATTGTTTGTTTATATTTTCATGGGCTTCTACTTGTTACGAGACAGAGAAAAATTTACTGTTACAATATTTTGAGGCTTATAACACATAATTTTGTGCTATATTAGAACATTTTTTTTCTCTTTGCTTCTGTAGCGTGACATTTACAAAATGGTTTTGCTTCATCTAATTCGCTTTACACAATGTAAATGTAAACGCACAGAATCAAATTCTAAATGAGAAACTTTGTGTGTGTGTGTATGTTTGTGCTAAGATGAATATTTAAAATTGTAATATTTTATTATGAAAACTTTGGCTTTTGGGGTATTAAATTAAGAGGGAAAAAAAGTTGGGAGGATAAAACAATCAAAAAGAGTGTATAAATAATTTTAATCATAGAAATTATACCCGGGACCCAAAGGATAAACATGATTCGTGCAAAAAATTGAATTTTCAGGTTTTTGTATAATATCATTCTAAATTACTGATATTTTATGAAAAAAAAAAAAATTTTTGAAATTTCGATTCAGAAGTGTTTTTGATTCACTAAAAGCTAAACCGCTTTCGTGATCTCATTTATAAAATTTGAAAAAAAATCTAAGGATAAACATGATTCACGAACAAAATAAAATTTTTTTCGGTTCATATTATTTTTTTTTTGATTTATTTCATTTATTATGCTAAAAATTATCATAAAATATGAAAATTTTTAGTTAATCGGCTATTTTGGGTTTATCGGCCATTTCGGGTTTATCGGCCATTTTGGGTTAATCGGTGATTTTGGGTTAATCGGTCATTTTGGGTTAATCGGTCATTTTGGGTTAATCGACCATTTTGGGTTAATTGGTCATTTTTGGTAAGTCGACCGTTTTGGGTCAATTGGATATGGGTTTTTGGATCCGGCGGCCATATTGAATTTTGTTCGTAAATTCGTTTTATCTTTAAACATTTGAACTAAAAATGTTCGTGAATAGCTTTAGGCTTTTAAGATTTTTGTATGTTGTTTTAAAATTTCTAATGATAAACATGATTTGTTTTTTAATTTAATTTTTAATGATTAATTTAATTTTTTTTTTAATTTTTTTGTGTTGATTTAGGATAGTTGAAAATTAATCAACTAGATGCTTAAAATATAAAATTAAAAAAAATGATCCATATAGTTTTGTTTTGCACTCAAAGTTAAAAAAACTTTAAACTGAATTATCTCCATTTGTACTAAAACGCACGAATCATGTTTATCCTTAGTGCACCCGATACAAGGTTTAATTAATTTTTGAGGGAAGCACACGAATTAATTATGGTAATATTATCAGTCTACTTAAATCAACTTACTGTTGAATGTGATGTTTGAAAAGTTAAGCAGTTGTCAAGGAGAAGGACATCATATGGCAAATTCTGTTTAAATTTTTTACTTTGAAAACTTTTTACTTTTAAATCATTTCGTTCGTTTAAATTCACATTTTGTAAAAAAACGTAGGTCTTCAAACCACCACCAACACTTAGCTTGTTGTCTTTTTTGCATCATAAATATTGAGATGCAATCATTTTCACTGTCAATTTAATTTTTTTTCTTCCTCTTCGATGTACAAGAAAATTGTAAAAAGACCCCAAAAATTTATCCTTTTCTTTAAAATCTGACAGATTTGCTCCTTTGTAAATATATTGAACAAACATTGACATTGGTTTAAAAAAAGACGAATTTATCCTTCATTGCTAAGATACTTTCAAATATTGCAAAAAAAGAAAAATATCATCAATCGTCATTGAATAAGGCTAATCTATAAAAAGAAATATGTTTTTTCTTTGTATTTCAATAAAGTATGAAGAAAATGAATTTAGAATTGGGTGACAGTTGATACATTACAAAAGTATTAAATTTTATTCTGAATTGTGTTGGAAAAAATTGCAACTTATTCCTAAAAAAAAGGGAAAAAATTGAAATAAAATAAAAACAAAAGATATTTTAAAGGAAAAAGAAAAAAGGTAAAACAGTATCATTCATAGTAGGAAGAAAAAAAATATCAAAAATCAGAAGGACCTAATCGAATGCGATGTTTTGTATGATTTTTAATTCATCTGTATAAAATATTAGAACTCGATGATACAACATTTGATTTCTGCCACTACAAGTAACAATGACACATATGTGCTGATAGAAATTATCTGAAAAGAATCAATTTAATGTAAGTTATTCCATAAAGGTTTTGTATAACCAATTTCACTGTCCATATAAATTTATATAAAAATATTTTTAAATTTTTTTTCTAAATTAAAGAAGAAATTTTAACGAGTCAAGAAAGCTACAAAGTCATCCTCAAGAAGATAAGAAGAAAGCCACCTAAATTCCTTAAAAAAAAGTAACAGCACAATCCCATCTATCACCTGTTTAAAAAATTGAAGGCTTTGACAAATAGGTGCCTTGAATAATAATAATGCTTCAACCAACAACGACCCTTAATTGACAGATAAAGTCAACGTTAGAGTGAGCCATTACTTGACTATGAAGCAATCACAAATAAACATATTCTATATTCTAATAAAATTAGTTCAAAATACGACCACTATGAATTTATATCAAAGCATGAAAAATTTAAGCTTACATTCAATATTCAATTGCTATAGTGCTAGGAATAAGTTAGAAAATATGCCCAATGCAAAAAAAAAAGTTAATTGTTTGCTCATTTTTCGAAATGGGGAATTAAATAAGCGTCATGGAAGAGTAAGAAAAAATTTTCACTACTCTTTATGAGACTCATTGCAAATTAACCCGAGAAACAGATTTTGGTTTTGCATATAAAGAAAATACTCAACGATTGGTCAATCTTCAAACAACTGTAAACTACTAAAGCCCTCGCCAATGATCGAATAACACATTAATAAAAAAAACATCATAAGCAGTATTTTATCTTAATTTCATATTATGCTGCTGTCTTAAACTTCGTTACCTGTCTGATATGTGAACAACTGTAACAGAAGTGCCAATTCAAAAAACCCGGTAAAGACTCTTAAAACCATAAATATTCAGACCTAGCAAAATCAAAACAGTCATCTTGTCTCGTTTAAATACATACAGAACAGAACAATATTACCTGCAATTACAGAAAATTGCATCCCACTGAACTGAACATAAACCAATTGGATTGATCAACATAACAAATAAGTAAGTATTAATACTGCTACTCAACTACGATTTAGACCATTTATTGAATGACAATTATACTATCAAATTGAAAGCTTTAGAGTTATTTTTAGAGTTAGCATTAGTTCTTCCTGGAACTTCTGAAAGTTTTTTCAATCATAAATGATATATGGACTATAGAAAACGATAATTTATCATGCACTTCTTGATTTTTTTCCTCTTGACGAATGCATCACTTTTGCTTATAGAGGCAGATATTATTCAAAATATAGGATAAATTACAACATTTGTATTTTTTTGCCCTAACACGTCTTCTAACCACAAAAATCATCAAAAATGACATAAAAAAAGTATGTTACAAATCACATGAATGCAACAATCTGATTTCATATCACACACTAACAAGACGAACAACTACAATACACACAAACACATGTGACTGATTGCCAAAATAAGATTTGTAACAATTTCTATCTATAAATCTTGGTTGTATTTCAATAATATTATTTGTATTATCTAAGTATTTTGCTGAAAACTTGCGATGACAAATGCGAGTGAGTGTATTTGTGTAGATCTTTTAAGCAACAAATAAATTGAAATAAGCAAAAAAAGACAAAACAACAACAACAAAAAAAACATCAGCTAAGAACAGCACACACAAAAAAAAACAAGTATTATAAATAAATAAATAAATATAAATGCCATCAGATTAGAAAATTTTTAGTGTATATATGCTGAAATTTCTTCGATATGGGGAGCAAGATAACGAATTGTAACGTACAATGTTGGTACGACAAAAAAAAAGATAAAATGAATAAAGTTACAAAGATAAAAAAAAACACAACAACAACAATAAGACAGTAGACAAAAATAACAAACATTGATATCAAAAACTAATTTATCATGGATTGTTTTTGCCTATTCCGAACTTTTATTTTCAAAATTTTTTTCATCTAAATTTTTTTGTCTCTGTCAATGTGTGTGTGTGTGTGTTTGTGTCATCGCTCTCTTTAAACAAAAAAATATTTAATAAAAAAAAATTTCATTATAAACTTGGATCCTTATTTATGTGGCATTAATTGGGGTTTTTGGTTGTTGTTTTTTTGCAAACTTTGCATCGTATCCAAAAATAAAGTTATTTAATTTATACGAGAAGAAAACAAGAATAAGAGACGACAAAGAAAAGTAAAGAAAAAAATTTAGTGCTATATTTTATTTTCGATGCACATTTTAAACAAACATTAATTTGAATGGACATTGAACTTTAATTAGATGTCGCATATCCAGATTAAAGAATAAGGTGATTTATGGAGATGTTTTTGGAATTTAAGGATAGAAATTGAACATTTTTAATTGAATCAACCACGATTTGTGTTTGGAACTTGGAAAGTTTGGCTCTCGAATCCAAAAGAAGCTGATCAGAGGCCATCAGACTAAGAAATCGTCTTATACAAGGCTTTCTATCAAAATCCACGTTTATACAAAAATTAAAACTTGTACAAGAATTTCACTTCATCAAAATACCAGACAACAAAGAAAATTAACTGGGTCACAAAACAATGATTCACAAGTAAATTAAGGGGATGATTTTACAAAACAAAAAACCTGATAATTATTTTTCTCAAGACATCGCCTTTAATTAAAAAAAAAAACGATCTTTAAATGTAAAATTTATGTAAAATCCAAATGAAGAAAATCTTCAACTCATTGATTTTAAGTGATTATTTAAATGTGATGATTATGATGATGATAGAACATTATCATGAGAAAGCAAACAATGATGATTCAAATGAAGCGTCAAAAATTTATTCAATAATATACGAGATAAAAAAAAAACGTGATAACAACAATGAATGTCATCGGAATTTTGACTTTTTTTGACATTCATTATTCAATTGTGCGATTTTTTTTTATTATTTGTTGGATGTTTGAATTTGAGTGTAATATTAAAATGTCATCGTGACACAATTTGAATAAATCGAAGTTTGACAGGTAAACAAGTTTTTTGCATTATATTACATAGTTTTTTTTTTGTATGTATCCTGAATGATTTTTTTTCATTTAAGGTTCAATTGTCAATGAAATTGAATATGAATTAGAAGGCATTTTACAGGATTTATTTTTAAAAAATCAGGTAATTCGAGACGACTGGTGATTTTTAATACTAAGGTGTTCGGAACTTTCGTCGCAGGGACCTTGAAGAATGACCTGGGTCGTTTTTAAATATTCCGACAAAAAAAATTACATATCTCAAAGAAAAATTACACCCTTTTACTTGGCACATTGAGATCCTTACACACACATCACACTTTTAATCAAAATATAATATAATTTTGTTCTCTTTCTTCTTATTTTACATCAATCACTCACAAATTTACTTGCATCTCCAATTCTTTTATATTTATCATACATTGCATCAGTCAAGATTCTTGGCAGACTTGTAATTTTACAATATAACTTTTAAAAGAATCCACATAAAAACGTTGATTCACATTGACACAAACTTGGCACGTGTTATATAAGCTGTTTCTCTGTTTGGCGCAACTACACATGAAAATTGCATATAAAACTCCTATTTTTTTCCCTTAAAAATTAAAATATCTCAGCAATTTTTATTGTTGTTGTTGCTTTTAATGTTGATATGATGTCGAAAAAGACTTGAAAAGAGAAAATATAATTTTTCTTTTTACATTTTTTGTGTAAACTGAAAGGAAAAATCTAATAAAAGTTGAAAGATGAATGATAGTTGAAATGATTTTAGATGTTGAAATTTATTTCTCTTTATGTAGATGAAAAGTGAAGAAAAGAGAGAACAAAAAAAACCTAGATAAGACAGTCAACAAAGGAAACAAATTCATTGCTTGAAGCAAAATGAACAGTGAGTGATAATGACTTTGTCGTATAAAATTTTTATTTATTTTCATTGTACAATGGAACACTCAATGAATAAAAAAAGAAATTTAATGTTAATATCAATGAAGTTTTCCTCTAAAAAAAAAAATATTTTTTGTTACTTTATCCATAATAAAAGTCCTGGTGGCATTTTTAAGGAGTCGTACATAGTTAAGAGCCCATACTGTGACATAAAGGCTCTTAAACACAATTTTTGAAGTGGGAAGAAACGAAAAAAAAAATTATATCGACTGAATTTTATGTTAATAATATCATAAGGACAAAGTTAATATAAGAGACGTGATGCCATAAAAACTCTAATTTATTTTTATTAGTAAATTTATTTTTATTATTTTTAAGTGAAAATGCCCTTTTGGGACCATTAATGGCCATTTCAGAAGATAATTTGAATTTCAATATATGGAGGTTTTTCTGATAGCTCTCATGGTCCACATTAATGGGCTTTTTACGACTTCGAATCTCATTCTCTTAAATTTTTGAACAAAGCTGTTTGACAATTTATATCAACGCTTGTACTAAACGCCGTATTCAGCAATACGAGAGATGGAGATCTAAATACAACTTTGAACTGGAGCGAGTGTATGGGAAATCATGAAATTTACCAAAGCCGTGTCCCTGTGACACTTTTCAGAAACGATTGGCAGTTGTCATGGTGTGGACTAACCTAAAGCAAGATGACGTCGAAGCTGATCTCAGGACACTACAAGTAAGAAACTGGCAAGAAAAAGTCCAGAACAGGGATTCTAGAATTCAAACTTCATCGGCTTACACTATCGTTGTAAGGTTGGTTGGAAAAGTAAGTACAAACTGACGTTAAAAAACCTGAAAAATCGCAGAATCATTTTTTTTACTGGAAACTTTACCGTTTTAATAATAAAAAAGGCTTAAGCGCTACTGTGTAATTTATGAACGCTCCGCAAACGATCCCAAACACAATTAATGCACTATTGACCTCAATAAATGTTAATGAACGTGCGTTAGCTATTTTAAAAAAGCTGAGTATATTCATAAACATTTTCCTTTCATAATTTTCAAGAATACAGGCTAAAAAAAATTCCAAGTTTATTTTGATCTGCAAAATGAAAATGAAACTATGGTAAGTACAAAGTTCTCCTGAATAAATTATTTGATTGTTTAATAGAAGCTGTACTTCAATTAAAACCTAACAATAAATTAACAGTCTTTGCAAAAACAGGTATAGATACTGCCTCGTGATACAAAAACCCAAACCAAGAATTTCAAAATGTAGAAAAATTTTCAAAAAAATGCCACTTCTGTATTTCTGTTATTACACTGATTGGATTAATCCAACTCCTCAGTCATGAAGATTTTGCAGAGCATTAAGAATAGCATAGAAAAATAAAACGGTCGAATCGATTTTGCTTTAAAAAAAATTAATTCATCCAATGCATCCATAAAAGCTCTCACACCATACAATTACCCAAGTGAAATAAAGGTCAATTATGTTAAGACATTCAGACCCCTAATATCAAAACCTCACTTTTTGTTACATCATGAAAGTTTTATGCGACAAATTGGACCTCTGAGGAACTTAATGTGCATGGTGTTCGAACAAAAAAAACCGGCAGTTTAAATTGTATGCCAGTCATTGTGTAGAAACTTATATATGGACCTACGAAAAGCCTAACGAAAGTTGGTGGGTGAGAGACAGAGAAGATCATTGATAGAAAAAAGTTTAAATTTAAAATAAAAGTTTTAAGATAGAAATTAAAAAAAAGGTGGAAAGATTCCCGTTTGTAGAATGAATCTGTGAGTAGTACTGTGAGACGGTTCCAATTGACAACAAGTAAAAGATCTGTCAGCAAAAGTCTCGGCTCTTACGAAGTTTAGTGGAACTCGTCAACTTCTTCTACGTCTTCTACAAAACTGCGCTTAACACCATCATTCACACTTCCGTTCCATACAATTTCAATGTATGTAATATCATAATATTAAAATTCTATTGTCTTTGTGTCACGCTCTATTGAATTAATAAATTGAAATGATTAAAATTTTTATTTATGATGGACGTATAAAAATCTTGTAGTTATGCAAAAAATTATTATTATTAATTTCCGTATTTAAAGGAAAATTCTTGGATTTAAAATTGGTCTTATAATTTTATTTATCTTGGATCCAAAAAAATCCATGACAATTTCAACGCTACAATGAAAAATTTTTCCTTGTAACAGCGGATGAACATCAAATATTTTACAATTATTAATAAAATTATACTTTCAACATTATTTTTTATTATCATTAAGTATTTTTTTTTCTTGGCACCTCTTCTCATTCATTTACTCTCTTTCCGCAAGACAATTTATTTAATACCAACTCGTTTATCACATTGACATTCAATGCCATACACAGTGTATAAGCAATTTATATGATTATATTTAACTAAAATATGACTTTGTTACATTTCATTTAAAAAAGCATTTTATAGACATGAATCAATCGTTAGGAGAAAGAGAAGAAAAAAAAATGTAGCACGTAATAAGCAAAACATAAAAATAAAACAGTTGAAACAATCTCACGTTTTCATTATGGATACAAAAAAGTAATACTCAAATACATACGAGTATCATTAAGACCATTGATGGGCGTATGTCGATGAAAAACAAAATATATTTATACCATTTTTTTGTTGTTTTTGTTGTTGTGTTTCTATTGCACATGAAAATGTTTATAATATTGGATGTTTAAGATTGCGTGATTTGACTTTTTAATAAAAATCTCATGGTTTTTCTTTCACATACATGCATGTCCTATTTTATTTCATTTTATTTTTTAACTGAACTCGTTCCAAAATAAATTTATTTGTTATATTGAATGACTTTTCTCTTTTATTTATTAGTTACTTTTTATTTTATTACTGGGCGAAGTAATTTTTTTGGTTAGCCAACAAATAATTTGTGTAATTTTATTTGCAATTTTTTATTTACTTTTATTTTGAATGTATTTAAGGAGAAAAAAAGTGAACCGTGATCGTTTACGGTCTAAAGGAGCGCTTTTCAATGTATAAATTTGTGATATTTAGGTCGATTTTTAGACTTTCCTGAGAGATAGAGAATCAAAAAATACAGCGTTTTGTATTTCGGTTTTTGATTGGACATTCCAGAGGGCGCTGAGAGATTTTGAGATTTACACGAAGAAAAAAGTTAAAAAACAACAAAAAAATAGAAAGTCTGGGTAAAAGTTGTAGTTGACACTGGGAGGGCGTCGTTGAGGGTCCTTGGGGTCCGAAAAATCCCTTCTCAAGACTGACAAGGTCGTTGATAACTTAAGTGTAATAAAAAATGAATAATTTTTAATTTTCCCGCTTTTAAATACCGATTTTTTATTTCACTAGTCCCGATTTTTTTATCGAAAGTATGCCTAAGTTTTGTAAGCTGACGTATGAATAACAGACAGACAGACGCTTTGAGTTGAATTTTTTTTTTCAATTTAAACGAAAATGCGCTTAAACTTTTAAATCTTTAATTTTTTCTCTCTTCTAACAAAAATAATTTTGAAAAATTATCTTCTTATATTTTCCTTCAAGATTCTTCAAACTTTCATTAAAAACATTAAAATGACTTTGAGAAATAGCTTCAAAAGAATGTCATGCGACATTATTTATTGTAACAAAAATCTGAAGACTTTTCCATTTTGCCTGTATACAAAAATTTATTACGTCGCTTTCAAGCCTCTCAATTCAAAATGTAGAAAATATTTTGCATTTTTCATACACAGCAACTCAGTTTCTTGCTTTTGTTTTAGTACAATTTTTAACCAATTTCAAGCGCATTGGACTGAATTGCAATTAAAAATTATTTCATCTTGTAAGACTAAAATTTGTATGAATTTTAATTGAAATTTCATTTCGACATTAAAATTTAATTTTAAGTTAAATTTTTAATTTTTTTTGAATTAAAATCAATGAAGGGTTAAAGTTGATAATTTTTTGTTAAGAATTACATATTTTACACGCTTATAAGCAAAATATGCTGGAAAATATTTATCAAAGAATATTTTATCATACGATACATATGAAAATAATCTTGTTTTTGTTGTTGATCAAAATGAATGCATTTTAAAAGCTTTTTTTTGTATATAATAAAATTGGATTTTCATCTTAAAAGGATCGTTTATTTAAAAGTTTAGTAAAATCATGTAAGTGAATTATTATTTGTAGAGTTTTCTTTGAAGTTTCATGAATAATTGCAACAACAATAAAGTACTTGAGCATTAAGTTAGATAAAAAGCATTAATTTCAATCGTGTAATGGCATTTTCAGTGAAAAATGCTCTTTCAGGGACGATTTGACGTCTTTTTACTCCTTAGCTCAAGCGTTTGCCTGAAACTGTCAGCCGAAAACAGTCACATTCAGGGACGGGTTTGAAATATTTTGGAAAGCGAAGAAAAATATACCTCCGAATTGCTCCTTGACTTAGGCCACTTGACACACCTAGACCAATACTGTAAAAGACCGAAGAATATCATGTTTTCCTTTTTCCATTCAAATCTGTTCACATAATTCAACATCATTTCATCCTTTTGATACAAAAAACAAAACTTTCAACTCAAAAGCACTACTTTGTTATAATAATTCGCGTTTTTCATAATGAACCATGATGAGTGCTAATTAAACGCATTTTATTTGAAAATAAATATCAAAAACATTCGCATAAAATATTCATTTAGTCAAATAAAACAAAAACAAGTGTGTTCACACACATGAATTAAGCAACAAACCTTCAACTTACAATCCTTTTGATGTCTGACTCGTGAAATTTCGTGAAAACATAATTAAAATTGCATTCAACTGTGCTGTCAACACCAGAAATTCACATTAACTTTAATAATGCATCCAAAAACAGTTTCAATGCATCACAAAAGAAATTTTTGTCACAAAATATCAATTTTGCATGAATTTTCAACTAAATTAAATCGTCATTAATCAAAAAGCGATCAACAAGATGACACCAATTATTGGACTTTGTACTGTCCGCCTTATACACACACATAATTTATGTCAAATATCTTGAAATAATTGCAATGCAGTTGTTCATGACATTTCCAATTATTATTCAATTTCTATGAAAAATTCACACTAAATCATAAATTCAGGGAAATATTTCATTGATATAACGTTTAATGCTGAAATTTGATGGAAAACTAAAATAACTGCAATATCAAAGTAAAATTAAAATTTTTGTTCTCATCGATGTCATTTACCAATCCGCACTGGATTCTTTTGTGTGCAACGATCAGGGATCTCATTGAGGTCAACTGAGTCCTTTCGATCAAGTGTGCATCCTCAATTCTCTTTTGCATAGAATGAGATGACGACACACACACCAATTAAAATCTTGAATAAACTTTTCCTTCTTCACTCCACACAACTCAAACTGTATTCAAACCCAGTGTATAATAAAATATGATTTTATTCCATTTTCAGAAATTATATAAATTGTTGGGCTGTGTCGCATTCAATTTGTGAGTTGTTAATTTCTTTACTAGAAAATTAAATACCCTGAAGAAATCTATTTATAGATGATTGCAATTATATTTTGTATGTGTGTGTGTGTGTGATTGTGTCAAAATTTTAATAAATGCAATTTGAAAATATAATTTTTAGAGATAAAATAAAATGAAATGAAGATTTAATTTAATGATATTTATATATTTGTTGGGAATACTGAGGAACTTGAGTAATATCTGTAAAGTGTGGTGTAATGCTGTAAATTGCACTTATTTTCCGACGACTTGAAAAAAGCTTGAAAGTGACTTGAATTTGAAAAACTTAAAAATAGACTTAAAAAACCTTACTAAGTTTAAATCTTACTAAACCCTACTAGTAAAGCGTTGTAGAGACTGTGAAAAAATCAATAAGGCTTTTGAAAAAAGTTTAAAAACTTAGAAAAAAACGAAAAATGTCTAAAAATCTTTTAAAAACCTTTAAAAATAGTCTAAGTTGAAAAAGCCTTGAAAATTAAAAATGTTAAAAAATCTGTTTAAAAAAGTCCATTTTCCGTAGATATGAAAAAATTGTGAGGTATAAAAACTGTGTTTGATTTTTTGTTGATTTTGAAAAACTGAAAAAAATGACTTACAAAACTTACTGAGTTCAAAAAAGTCTAAAAATCTTTGAAATAAATCGATAATATTTTTAAAAAACGTTCAATAAGGCTTTTTAAAAATTTAAAAAACTTTGAAAAGTCTAAACACTTTTGGAAAAAAGCCTCAAAACCGTTAAAAGTAGCCTAAAAATCTCTAAAACTTTTGAAAAACTCGACTAAAGTCGAAAACGTCGACAAGATTAAAAAAAATGTTAAAAAATCTTTTTGAGAAAGTCTAAAGCTAAGAACTTTAAAAATTGTTATTAATTTTCTAAGCTCTGTTTTTTGGGTCACAGGGATTACAAGACACAAATTAGATATAGAATATGCTAATTGGGAACTGTCAGATGATATCAGCTGTTATCAAGGTCAGTTCTTGATCAATTCGTTCACTTCAAAACCGTGGTAAGATATACAGAGTTTAACGTCCTAACTTAAAATAATCCAAAAAACATGGAACTCGCTGAATAAACGACTTGCAAGCATTGAGCTAAGGATTTCATTAGCGAATTGAGTGACCTAGTACTCTGAGGTATTTTTAGCTTACACTGTAATATATTCTATCCCAGTCTTTACTTTCTCCGGAATTCAAAATTGGGTTCTTACTTTTAGCACCCTCAGAACTGCTTCTGCGAAATCTATCAATTTTACTTTAGCTCAGCCCATATCATGACGATTTCTGGAGCACAGCCTTGGTTTACTCGTGCTGAGTGTTCTGCTAAGTCTAAGCCTAAGTTCTTACTCTGTTTTACTTCACAAAATCAATATCAATGCAAATCTCTTCATATCATAAATAACAAGGCGCCTCCATCGTGTGTAATGAAAATAATCCTCACAAGGTAATAATCCACATTTGATACAAAAGACAAACAATAACCAGATTATATTTATAATGAACTGAAGGAAAAAGGATTACTTTGTATTATTTGTCTCAGTTTTTTTTCTGTACACATTACATTTCCTTTATTTGAAAATCATTCAAATCGAAACAAAACTTGCACCTTATTTGATACAAATTGGTCTGATATCTTCTTTCAAAGGCAATCCTGATTTCCTTTTCTTTTATTCTACATATTTCTTCTCTATAAACAATTTCCAGCCTAATCTTACTTCGATTATATACTTTTTCTTCTTATTCACATCCAAAAGTACCTTCTCGTCTCTTTATAACACACTACTCTTGGCAATAACAATATCAACTTAATCAACTCTATTCCTTTTTATACACATTTTATTTTTTTTTGTTGTTATTCAAATCATAGCTTAAATGAAATATTCATATTTTTGCTGTGTGTATATCATGTGTGATTTTCTATGGTTTTCTATTCTGATTTTGATGCAAATAATGTGTATTAAGATCGGAAGACACACACACGCATATACAAAAATAGAAAATCATTGTTGTGTAAAAGATTCATTGATTTAACATAAAAAAAATGTTGTTCATTGTTGAGTATGGCACAAAAAAAATGTTTCATCTAACAGAACTTGACAGACGATTTGGATTTTATCATAATTTCCATACAAGCATTGTAACACACAAAAATGGATAAAAAATAAGTATTTGAATTGATTTGATCATGGTTCCATTTATTCATGAAATTTTCATGTAGGCTGCAAACAAAGAATAGGAAAAAAAGACGCGTTTCAATTCTATTTTTATTATTTTATATTTATGAGATTTATGAAAGATTTCACACCTGAATGTAACTTCAATACGTAGGATAATCAATTACATTCCATTATATTTTTCTCTATATTTCAATAGAAAAACAATGATTTTGACATAAATTTTGATGTAAAAAGGATGTGATTTACGGTTCCGATGCATGTTTTGTTTAATTTTTTCTCTCTTTTCAATTTAATCAAAGAACAAACGAAATTCGTTACATATTCCATCGATTTGTGTCAAATATTTCTTTGATTATATTTAAATTTATACACAAACGTTCGATGATTGCTCAATACACACAAAAAGCGAAGGAGCAGAAAAAAAATTATATTATGTTAAAACATGAATTTTTTACATATTTAAATAAATATACACGAGGAAACACAGCAATTTATTATGTAAAAATTGTAAGTATATGTGAAAAAGATGAAACATATAATTTTTCAATTGTGCCTCAAAAAAAATTGTATTGAAAAAAAATTATTGTAATTTTTACGGATAAAAAAAATGAAGTAAATTTTTTTTTGTATAATATTTGTTCAAATTAGTGAAGCGTCTTTTGTTATTGTTCAAAAATATCAAGTAAAAATAATTCATGGCACGTTTTTACTTGTGTAGTTACGTTGTTGTAAAATCAAATATCAGTTCTCTCTTTTTTCCTTAATTTTTTTAATATTTGTTTTGTGAATCATCTATGATTATTGTTTGTTGTCATGTGATTGTAAGTAAAAATTTTAAGAAGGATCTTTGTGTGTTTTAATGAGTGATTATTATGAACTGAAAAAAAGAGGATTATCATTTCAATCGGTTTAGGAAGAATAGAAATCTTTCTTAAAATGATCAATTAATTTGGAAAAAAAATTCTTGAGAAGGAATTTTCATTGGAATTTTTGATGATACTTTTCAGTGAAAGCTCCTAAAGACTCTTATAGATGAAACTTGAAGGTGATACCATTCAGTGAAAGCTCTTAAAGACTCTTATAGATGAAACTAGATGGTGATACCCTTCAGTGAAAGCTTTTAAAGACACTTAAAGATGAAACTTGAAGGTGATACCTTTCAGTGAAAGCTCTTAAAGACTCTTATAGATGAAACTAGATGGTGATACCCTTCAGTTAAAGATCTTGAAGACTCTTACAGATGAAGCTTGATGGTGATACCCTCCAGTGAAAGCTCTTAAAGACTCTTATAGATGAAACTTGATGGTGATACCTTTCAGTGAAAGCTCTCAAAGACTCTTATGGATGAAACTTGATTTTGATACCCTTGAGTGAAAGCTCTTAAAGACTCTCATAGATGAAACTTGATGGTGATACCTTTCAGTGAAAGCTCTCAAAGACTCTTCTGGATAAAGCTTGATGGTGATACCCTTCAGTGAAAGCTTTTAAAGACACTTATAGATGAAACTTGAAGGTGATACCTTTCAGTGAAAGCTCTTAAAGACTCTTAAAGATGAAACTAGATGGTGATACCCTTCAGTTAAAGATCTTGAAGACTGTTATAGATGAAGCTTGATAGTGATACCCTCCAGTGAAAGCTCTTAAAGACTCTTATAGATGAAACTTGATGGTGATACCTTTCAGTGAAAGCTCTCAAAGACTCTTCTGGATGAAGCTTGATGGTGATACCCTTCAGTTAAAGATCTTGAAGACTCTTATAGATGAAGCTTGATTTTGATACCCTTCAGTGAAAGCTTTCAAAGACACTTATAGATGAAACTTGAAGGTGATACCTTTCAGTGAAAGCTCTTAAAGACTCTTATAGATGAAACTAGATGGTGATACCCTTCAGTTAAAGATCTTGAAGACTCTTATAGATGAAGCTTGATGGTGATACCCTCCAGTGAAAGCTCTTAAAGACTCTTATAGATGAAACTTGATGGTGATACCTTTCAGTGAAAGCTCTCAAAGACTCTTCTGGATGAAGCTTGATGGTGATACCCTTCAGTGAAAGCTCTTATAGATGAAACTAGATTGTGATACCTTTCAGTGAAAGCTCTAAAAGACTCTTATAGATGAAACTTGATGGTGATGCCCTTCAGTGAAATCAAGAGTGAGTCAAAGCTCTTAAAACAATCTAAGCTGTCACTTTTTGGTGATGAGGAAATTATTTAAAGTAATGTACTATCATTCTAATTTTTACCAGTAAAAACAGTGAGAGATAATTGAAGGAACGAACATAAAAAATGCAAGGTATTATCATATAATCTCCCACAAAAATGCAATACCGTTCATCATTCTGTGATTTCGTTCCCTATTCTTTTAAATTTAATCCCAATTTATCTCTGGTATTTTTTTTTATTACATTTTACAATATTGAACATAAACTATCCATGAAATAAGCGTATTCTATTTAAACGTGCTTTCCTTCTTCTTCGTTTTCTTTACATCCTCAAACAGAAAATCTACACTATCAATTTTGAAAAGTTTTTCTCTTCATGTCTCTTCAACACACCAAACAAAAAAAATAAAGACATAAAAGCTTGAGTGCATTTCTTATAAATTTCATGCCATTAGCTCAACTTTCTGTGTCTCATTTCCGTTAAAGTGCTGCTCAAGCTACATCTATCCATACATGAATGCATATGATGGTATTAATTCAAGAAAAGACAAAAAAAAATCATTGTTTGTTTAATGTGCATGTCGTGCAAGATTGATGAGGCAAGAAGTTTCAAAGAAAGTAGATGAAAAAAAAGAAGTGAAATTAAAGTGACACTAATTCCGTTGTCGTGTACCGTGTTTCGTTGTTGCACTTTTATCCTACAACAACAACACTACAAAATGAATGAAGGAATAACATCACTCTGGGAAATTATCACGACAAAAAAAGAGATGAAAAAAAATCAGTTTAGAAAAATTCTTATACATAAAATATAAATAGAGCAACTAAGACGGAAATGTTGCTTGTCGTAATATTAAAAAAATAGAGTCTTATTGTGATTCGTTTGTATTTTATTATAAAACTTGGTGCAATTTATATTTCCTATTTGATTCATTCTCGTCTTCTTTTGTTGAATTGAATTTTTATACAATTTATAATGCGCTTCAATTAAGGTGAAATTTTATTTTTCTTGCTACGATTTTTAATGTTATTAATTTTTTCCTTTTCTTTTTAAAATTTAATAGACATTTATTCTGCATTGTCTGAGAAAAACAATTTTAAAAAGGATAATTGTGTTTTCTTCTGCAATATTTATTTGGCCATTCATTAAAGAAAACATTTCGAATAAAAGAGAATTTTACCAGGGATAAAATATTAAGGTATCCATATAATAAAATAGGGTGTCCGAACAAATTTTCATGAAAGTTTGAATTTTTCTTCAAAAAATTGCTATAAACAAAATATACTCAGCATTTTATTTTTTAGCACTTCTAAGAGCTTCATAAACCAAAAAAAATATTTTTAGTTAATTATAAAACTCCTTGTTTCTTTCGTTTTAGTTCATTTCAGTTCGTTTTACGAAAAAGAAACTTTCATTTGTTTATAATTTTGATTATTTTATTTTTCTAATTGCAATTATTGCAAAACAAAACTTCAACAATTAATTTGAAATCTTCCCAAAGTTCAACTTCAACTGTATTGAACACACATTCAATTGAAGTTTGAGGTAAAGTAAAAATAAAATAACAATAATAAATAACATTTTGAATTGAAAACAACAATCAATTATCAAGATAATTAATACAGAAAATTAGAAAGCAATTCGTTTTAATGTCATGTTGTTATTATTGTTGTTGTTGTAATTGTGGTCAAAACACTGGGTACAATTTTGTAAATAAATTGAAGGAGTAAATTGAATTGTAATTAAATTGAAAGAAGCAAAAAAAAAACATATATTGACATGACATGCCATGGCATAAAAGGTGAAATTGTACATCTGGTCAATTTGGATCAATCAGTTGTGTGAAAGAGTGAAAAAGGAGAGAGAAAACTGATGATAATTGTTAGACTGCAGGTAATTTTTTGATTGCATTTAATGATAGGAGTGTATTTTTGAAATTGAATTCTTTCATTTCTTTCTAATTTGTGTTTTTTTTAAGACTTGGATTTGAAAGCTCAAAGAGGATGATATACAAAATTTCATTCGAAGTATTGAGCATAATTTACAGTGGGCTACGAAGAGGAAAAGTACTCAATTTTCAGGACTTGACGATTATATATTGAGAGAAAAACACAAGAGTTTAACATCGGTCACAAACTACTTATTCTTTAAAGTTGTCTAAGATGACTGTGTTTCTTTTTCTTTTACAGAGCTTAAAGTTCGTGAAAATATCATAATATAGAAGATGTGGGAAACGTTTAACGTTCATGTAGATGAAGCTCTTCAGGACAAAGGAAAATCCAATATCGGAGTGTCTGTCAAAAAACGTTTTGCAGAACCCAAAAAAATAGCCAAAACTCTTAAGACTGGCGAAAAATTTGAGCGCATTCATACCAAGGAGTAAGTTGATATAAATATACTGGAGAAGTATTGTAAGGAAACTAACATCCGTTTCTATGAAACATATTTATGGGGTGAAATACGACAACCGTGCACAAGTTTCTACTCCATGGATGCCAAATAATGCGGAAATTCGCGTACCCTCTAGTATACTATGCCGAAAATGCATTGGAGCATTGACATCAACTACACAGAAAGAACAGTAGGAACCGTGCTCGGCAGAATTCGAGAATCAACAGATTAACAGACATGTTCGACTACTCCATATATGCATCAGATCCGATCATAGCTCTAAGCAACTTAGAATTTAGGACATCCATATATAAAGACGAACACCAATATACAGACTTTTTAAAATACCTATTTGATATTGAAATACCTCAGGATAGAAGTAACGCAGTTCAATCCCAAATATTCAACTACACAGACTGATAAAAGAAAACGAGAATCAAACTTTAAATCAAAAAGAATTAAGATTTAAAGTCCAATTCACTTAACACTACACCGTACAATCGCCTAAACTGTAAGTCTAACCACTGCCCGAGTCACCAATGGTAAGGCCAAAACTTATTTTCAATCCACTTTAATCTCCACCTTTATAATTTTTTCGTAGGCGGTGCCATTCAATCATCCCAACCAGAGTTTGACCAAAAAGCCAATTTCCAATGCTAATAATACATATTTTTTTTTTAAATTAATTACCTTCACTTCACTTCACGTTGGTTAAAGTTACTTTACCAGTAGCAAATTATAAATTTTACCACAATCGTTTTCCATTCCAGTTACAAAATACATCCCATAAATTTGTTCCATCACCCATCAATACATAAAATTACCTTAATTGCTTTTTACCATTCATCTCAAAATTCAATTATTTTATTTTATAGTTTCCAATACAATTTTCGAAAAACTTTTCCCATGCAAACCCCAATTTTGAGCAATACTAATTATGTTTGATATGAATTTAGTTTATACATAGGTCAATTTATGGAAATTTTATTATTTTGTTCAATTTTAAGTGGTTACTTTAAATTTTTATCAATGACGTTAAATTTTAATTAATTGAAACAAAATTCGATGAAATGCCAAATTTATGTCCATTTGACTCTAAAATGTTGATATGAGATAAAATTTAATATTATTAATATGAGTTATGTAAAAAATACTTTGATCATTTTTTTTTCCTTTATCAATAAAAAAAAAACAATTTTATTAAAATTAAGAGGGAAAAAGGGATGAAAAAATCAACATACGTTATGAAAAATCAAATATGAGATCAACCATTTTGCACTGTTGAAAAACAATAAATCATTTAAAGTTGATCTTTTCTCTTGAGAAATATTCTTAACAATAATATCCAAGTCAGAATTTTTTGTTTGATAAAAAAAAATTCATATGTTGCAGATTATTTAATTTCTTTACCCTACGATAGCGACACATGGAAATAAAAAATTAAGGAAAATGAAAGCTGAGGATTTATTTCATCACGTATTTGGAGGACATTTTTCGTCTATAAAAAATTATTTTACTGTCTCACTTTTTATTACTGTTTTTATCATTTCTTCTGAGACAAGCAAAGTCATCACTTTTTTACATTTCTTTTCAGAAAAAAAGTTCACTTCAAAAAATAATAATAATAATAATATTATAAAACTTCAGATATTTTATAACACATATTTACAACTCATCTTAACCTCTCTATTTGTCATGTCAGATGTATGTAAATTTTCCCGAAGACTGTAGTTTTCCACTCAGGTGAAAATTGTACCAGAAAGTGTTTTAAATTGTTTACCAAAAGTATTTTCAAACAAAAATAAAATTTACATAGTTTTTTTTTCACCATCCTCTCTCAATACATTGCACAGCATCTGAATATTTTTTATACTTTAAATCCGAATGGGGATTTTATTGAAAGCAACACACAGAAAAAAAACGCACTCAAGTGCTTGTTTGTCTGATATGAAAATAAACACTTATGTTTGTTTCGGGAGCAGAAATGTTATATTAAAAATATTTTCAAGTAAATATGTACAATAAACAAATTTAAGTTGACACAACTTTTGATGAAAGTTCAAGTCTCAAAGGACTTTTAAAAAACATTTTTTTTTTAAATTTCCATATAATGAAACTTTTCAGCTATCAAATATTATAATTCAGAAGATTTTTTTGTCAAATTGTGTCATTTTTAAAAGTTCAATCAAAAAACATTTCAAATTGAAAGGAAAAATTGTAATGATTTGAAATGAAATTTTGAATTGTACCAGCCTCGTAACTTTGAAAGCAAAGTCTTTATTGTAAATTGAATTCAAATGTGTCTGCCAATGTGAAATGAAATTTAAGAAAGGAATGAATGGCGAAAACTGTTTTCTTTCATTTTTTATATGAAATTCGAAAAAAAATTGTTGATTGGCTCAAATTGGTGAGAAACCATTATTTGAAGGAAAATATGATCATATTTTAGGGATAAGGAGAAATTTGACTACTGAACGCAAGGGAAAAGTCCATACTAATATGAGATTGAGATCGTTGAAATAAAATTTCTGAGCGTTCTTTCAAATAACAAGGGACCGATTCAAGAAGAGGGAGGGGCAAGTGGGGCTTTAGTCCCCTAATTTTTGAATAATTATGACTTCTTTGGGGATAAATCCTCCTACCCCCGGATTTTAACGGATTCAACTGATGTTTGACCAAACCAAGGCTCTAAAGCCCAAAAGCTGAGTCCAGTCAGTTAAAAAAAATCAGTATGAACATTTTTAAGTTTCGCATAAGACTGACATCAATCGAATCGTCTGTAAAAGCGCATTTTTTCTTTAAAAATTCACAAATAAAAAAAAAAAATAAAGTAAACAAACTGGAAGAGCAATAAAGACAAAACCAATAAACAGTAAACAAAAAGGATATTTTTATATGTTTTTTGACTCAACTCAACCTGATTGTAAAGTTAGAAATTTATGGGGCGACGACAAATGATAAAAGGTGTTCGATAAGATCTTATTTTTTTCCTTCTCTCTGTTTGTATTTAAACGGAAAAGAGGAGATTTAAGTGGAGAAGTAACGGAATAAAATGTTCAATATGTTAAAAATATTACAAGTTATTTGTTTGTCCTTTGTTCAATTCGTCTTACGTCATCTTACGTAAGTTTTCAATAAAATATAATAAAATTTTTTTTTAGTGTAAGAGGAAATTTGAAAAAAGGAGATTTCAATCAATTACTTTTCAATAGAATAGTAGATTGACGCTCATCTGATGAAATGAAAATTTTATAAATAAAAATTATTTTTTTTTTAAGTTGTTTTCTATTTATTTTGATAATACAAAAATATGTTTTTACTACTTCTTCCTCTTTTTTGGATCGGCACTAAAAATGAATGTTATTAAATTGAACTGAAATGTCGTTTCTGGTCTATTTTTAACTTGTTTATTGTTATTTTCATTGTTGAGAAAACGACACAAAACAAGATTTTTTTTCCTTCTTTCAATGGTTTCATATTTTTTACATTTTTTACAGTGAATTCTCATTTTGATCTCAATGATTCTTTTGAATACAGTTATTCTGTTTTTTTTGTCTTATTTTCAATTTTAAATATGAATGTTAGATTTTTTATAGATATTTCATGGTTTGTTATTTAAGAATTAAAAATAAATGGAAATGCCCTCTAGCAGAATGTTTCATTCAAGGAATTGATGAAGAAAATATGAACATTGTACAATAATTTTAAAAAAGGAAACTGTGAATTTAAAATGGAGTTATAGCGCATTTCAGATGATTTTGGGATAAAAGTGAGTATTGTATGCGGTCAAAGTCAACAATTAAAAAAGTGGCTAGTCATTAAAAAAGACGTCAGTGATGAAAAAGGTCTCTTATCACGAAAAATGTCGCCAATGACGAAAAAAGTCGCCAGTTATGAAAAAGGTCACCAATGACGTAAAATAACGTTAAACTCGAAAAAGGTCGCCAATGACGAAAAAGGTCGATAATTTTCCAAAATGGCCGAATTCTCCAAAACGCTTATGAATATTTGCATTGAAAATCACACCTATGCTGAAACAGACAAAGACCCAAAAGCCTTTAATCGAAAAGAATTTTAAAAATATCGTTAATGAGAGTATTCACACATAATAAAACATAAAATTTTAACATAAATTGCCTGGAAGGTTCATTTTAACATTTATAACCTCAGCTTATCTTGATTATGCATTTTTTCAACACACAATTTTTAAAGAATAAAAATGAAATATAAAAGGTTATTAAAATTTCCTAAAATTATGCAATGAACATTAAAACGAAAAAAAAATTGTAAAAATGGTTGAAAATGAGTTCGTTGAATAAAAAAATAAAACTGGAGAATGTAGATCATGATTTTTTTCCACAAATATTTACTAAAATGACCAGAAGCGAATTAATTTAAAAATTAAAATCTCCAAGAATTATGCAATGAATTTGCATTAAAAATTGATTTATTTGTAAAAAAAGTTTTCAAACAAAGTCAATGGTTGATTTCATGCCCCATTTATTACATCTCATTTGACTCTCAATTATTTTAATAAATCATTTAAAAAAAATAAAAGTAAACATTTTTCTTTGTATCATCAATCTTGTATAAGTAACTTAAACCAAACATTCAAAAACATCTGGTCTATTCTTCTTAAAAACAACGAACATTCTCACGAGATACCTGTTTAAGGAAGGGTTTAAGGTGAATTACAATAAAAAAAACAAAAAAAATTGCATATCATTTCAAGTCTAGAAAAAAACATGTTTTGATCCATGTACGTTAAAAAAAATAAACATATTTCAATTCAATTCAATTGAAAGCACACACACACACAATATTGGATGAAATATTTAATTTTTCTTCCAGTTTATTTGATTTCCTCCGTGTATACATCAATATTTTATTGTTCATACATGTGTGTTTCAATGATAAGACATTTTATTCTGATTTATTGAAATAATAACACAGTGATGAAAAAAAAGCACATAACTTTTAAAAAAAAAAACTGAATTTAAAGAGTCACTTTAAACACACAGAAAATATGATGTCCTTTTTAATATTATTAAGGAAATTTATTTCAAGTCATTTGAATTTCAGAACATCGGAATTTTACATCTCCTTTTATGTGTGTATGTGCGTTTGGATGTTAATCCTCTGTGGTTTAACTTCAATTTAAACCATAAAAGTATTTTTTTTCCTTGAATCACAATGATAATAAAATAAAATAAAAATTTAAGGAAAAAAACATTTCACATAATTTATTTCAATTCAATTTGTCTGCATACAAATCATCATTCAAGGATCTGAATGTTAGCAATATATAACTCGGATACGTAAATACATAACGAATCCAGGACAAACATGTTTCTCTGGCTTGTCTTCTAATGTATATAAGATGTAAAATTGTCGCATAGCATTTTTTTTTCCTTCGGTTTTTTTCTCACATTTAACTTGCTTTTAAAATCGTTACATCGTCTTGAAAAACATTCACACACACACAAGCACACATACATACACATGAATGTTGTTGATGTTCATCATGATAATAATGATGATTTACATTACATCTTACGTACTTTCAGATATGTATTTATATTGCGGCAAAATCATCTTTTAATATAATAAAGTAAAATCTTGTACCACATGCTCCAATAATTTTTTTCTCGCCTACTTCTACTCAATCTCATAATATAAAATGTGTGTAAGAGAGAGAATGAGACTTGTTTTCCTTCTTCACATATATAAGTGTATTACAATTGAGTGCAGGAACATGATTCGATGCATGAAATAAAATAAAAGCATAGCAATGAGGAGATAACCTCGTTTAACATTTGAAATATTAAATATATATTTAGATGTGATGTCTCTTGCTATTATTTTTATGGAAGATTTTCTGTCATTTTATGCAAATCCGACAACAAGTACAAAGAGAAAAATGAACAAATGGAGTTAAAGGATGAGAATAACCAGAGGGATTTAATACACTTTTATTTTATTATTACCGTCGGACGGGGTCAAGATAACCAATCGGGGGTGAATATAACCAAAGTAAAAATTCATTTTTAAAAGAGACTCATGACTTTATTTTAAAAAATAGAGTTTTAAAATTTCTTCAAATAATATATTGAATTAAAATTGAATACATTTTTTTTAAATAAAGTCATGAGGCTCTTTTCAAACTGAATTTCACTTTGGTTATATTCACCCCCGATTGGTTATCTTGACCCCGTCCGACGGTACTAAAGGAAGTGCATTGGAGCATTCGTTGTTTTGATAAATATCAAAATCGATCACTTTTCTCTGAGTGAGTATCATTGAATATTTTTTGCTCCTTTGTGAAATTATTGTTAAATTAAATGTCAAAAAAAATAAATAAAAATTTAAAACATTTATGATTATACTTCTGACACCATCCGGTTGACTTTCCCATAATTGTAAATAAAAAATGAAAAAATGCAACATCTGCAAAAATAAAAATATACATTTAATGTTCGTTTTTAACGGCACCGATATTTAAAAACCATATCGTTGGTATCCATTTTCATATAAAATATTAATAATAAAAAAACAGTGAATTCGATTAATTTGGATAAGCGGATTACAATGAAAGGAAGTGATATCTATGCTTTCGATGAAACTGAAATATAGTTTGGAACATTAACGGATTTAAAGAGGACGAAAGCTCTTTCAAGGATTGAAATATGAAAGTAAATGTGGGGACAGTAAGGCACCAATAAGTCCAATAAGAAGTAGCCATTGATGCCCCTCTAGTTTATGGTTGAGAATGTACCATTTCGATTTTGTACCATGGTTCTCTCCTCCTTCTGCTGTACAGGTAAGTAGATTAGATTAGAATCAATTGGACATGAAATGGCGTCCAACTGGAACTCAAGCCCTATTGTGTACGCACCTGACTAACGTTCAAAGAAGGTAAGTAATACTTATGTGGAAAATGGAAGAAATAAAATTTTATGTGCAAATCTTTTGCCTCTAAATTCGGTAAAATAAGTGATAACATTGAATAACACAGCAGCATGACTCCAAGTCAATGAAAACCTGATATCCTTTGACTATGTCACCAGTGATAAAATAATATTTGTACTAGTAACTAGCGTTAAGTGAAAACTGCTAGCCACCTTAATTTGTTTAAGTCAAGGAGAGACATTTGAACCTGAAGTATTGCAGTATTTGTACAGACTCCAAAACACAAAGACATTACAACTGAAGAGGCCCTGTTGTTAGATGATGCAAGTAAAGCAGATCTAGTTAGAAATGACCCTGTATCGTGCGTTGAACCTTCAACAACAAAATCAAAGAATTTATGAAATATCATAAAAGTAAAAACAGCCCGTTCAAAAATCATCCAATTACTCATTTTCTATAGAATATTGAATATCAGATGCGTAGTAGCATGCACGCTTCTGGAATACTTTGGTTAACTGGAGCGTCAGAAATCCTGATCCAGAAATCCCTGAGACTTTTGTTGAGTAATACATATCCGTAAAGAGAGATGCAAATAATCATATTCTATCATTCCAACAGCATCGTCATATATTTTGTTGTTATAAAGGCAAAAAAATAAAAAAAAGATGTCGATTTGATTTCCCAAAGCCACCCATGAAATGTACTAAGATTCTTCTTCCATTACCAAAAGATGAAAGTCATGAAAATGAGAAAAAAAATTTCAAACTGATCCATCGAAATATTTAAAGAAATTTCAAAAAATTTTAGGAAAATATCAACTTATCAATTTAAATATCAATTTTAGGAATTAGAAAGAATAGATTTTTGCAATAAGAAGTACCATTAAAGAACCTACAAGTTTCCACGAACGAAATCTGTACAATATATAAACCAACAACTACTGTCTTGATTGGCTGATATGGAACTCTAATAATGACATCGACTTCATACGAAATCTATACGGCGCTGCCGTTTATTTGCAGAGTATGTAGGAAAATATATTTCTGGTGTATCAAACGTGATAAAAGAAGCATCAAAGCAAGCTTAAAAAAATGAATTAGGATCCCATGTAGGCCTCAGAACAGTTTTTATTTAAGAAGGTACTGGCTTTAGCCTTGTTTGTCAGCTCATTGAGACACCTTTGTAACCATAAGCCAAAATATGGGACTCCAGCCAATCTGTGCCCTTTTGAGCTAATTTCAAATCAATTTTCTGGAATCATTTACATTTTTCGAATAAAATTCAAATATTTTTAAGCACAAAAAGACCATTTAAAAACCGAATTATACTTTTTTATACTAATAAAATCATGTAATTTAACACAATTTTGTATACTAGAAGCTTCTTTAATGGACTTTGAAAAGATAATTTCATAACGATAACTAGCATGAAATTGCTTCTACATTTAAATAAAAAAAATAGAATAAAACGAAAAAAATGCAATTAAAATAAAATTTAATTAGAAATGATGCAAAAATATAGTTTTTGTGTAAAAAAAATGAAACACTTTAATGTTCGGAATTAAAGAGACAGTAAAAGTTTTAATTTGATTTTTTTATACACATTCAAAGTTTAATTTCGCAATAAAAAGTTGAAATGGAAAAAATGGAAGTGAGTTAAAATTATTATTATTTCATTTAAATAAAAATAACTTGCATTAATAAAAAGTTTAAAAAAGTTGATGCGTTTTTATGAAAATGCGGCAGTTCACATTTAAAAAAGTTCAATAAATGGAAATTAAAGTATCAAAATGTGCTTTTTTTAATGTAAAATATTTTATCTGACGGTTTTATGGAATTCAAAACCGTGTTAAAATGTCCTACGAATTAATACGAATTTTTAAAAATTCATAGAAATTTCAACACAATGAATTAAATTTCATATTTTTTTTCTTTTTTTTTCATCATAAAATTATGACTTTGGCACACATTTTTATCATATAATTTTAATCTTTTTTTAACATCGCACCACACACAAGCACACACACATTTTAAGTCATTTTAAAAACATTCATTTAATTAAAATGAAAGATAAACAAATACAGCAAAGAGAAAAATTATCAAAATTGAAGGGTTTTTATATGGATAATGAACATCTAAAATGGCGACAATATCGCACGTTACCGAGACAATGGCACACACACACGCACACTCACACAATTATTCCGTTTAATGTTCGCCATAAATTAAATTAATTTTCTTTTAAGAATTTCTCATTTCTGTTAAATGATAATAATTTTGAATAAAGAATTTTATTTAATTTTTTTTTATTAAATATCTTGGTGGTACTTTTTTTTATTGTATTTTAAAAATATTTCTCTTCTCTTCACACATTTCTGTAGGTTGTATGTATGGGCTGTGTGTGTGTGCGTGTGTGTGTCTGTATGTAAACGGAAGAAAATACAAGAGATACAAAATTACGTGACTCTTAACACTTTGTTTAATTATGACAAAAATAATGATGATGATGATGATTCAAGTGTTAAAACATTTGAAAACACAGAAAATTTCCCTTTTTATTTTGTTTGGCTCTTTATGAAAATATAATTTGTTAAATTTGTTGGCGTATGTTTTTAGTTGAAGGGAAAAAGGACATAAATTTCGTTGAATGGATTTAATTTAAAGATTCATTGAAATTTTAAGTTCTTTAATCCATGTAAAGAGTCCTCGGTGAGTTTTTGATTCAATTTCAATAATTTTAGAGATTTCAACAATCAAAATTCAAATTAACCTTAAAAAAGCCACCAAAATGTTTTTTCAATGCCAAACTTTACACCATTTTATTTTATCGTGGTATCAAGAAAAAAAAAATTAAATAAGTGAAATGAAAAATTTTAATTGCGATCCCATTAACACAAACATGGAGTGTTTTAATTAATGCTAAAATGAGCAGAAATGTATTTATTTATCATTTTTTTTCATTTCTGTTCCATCTACACTTTTACTTCCTTTTTAAGGATAATTATTTGTTTATTTTTTATTTTATAAACACTTTTTTCATTTTATTACATTTTTCTGTGTTTGTGTGTATTTTTCTTATAAAATTTAACGTAAAAAGATAAATATTGCTGATGAACACAAAAATGTCTCATTAAATTTAAAATTAGCTTCATTTTTTTTAAATATCAAACTTTTGTAGCGGAATTCACGTCAATTTGAAAAAAGTGTTTTTGTGGGCACTTGAGCTGTCATTTCGTTTGACTGTCGAAATTCTTAAAACACGAGGCATAACCTATCATTAATTTCCATCCAATTGGATGATACCCAGAGTTCATGTTAAATTTTCATTTGAACAGTGATTTCAATTTGTAGAAATGCGCTCATTTACACAATTCACGATTACATTTCTCATTTTTCTTAATGTTTGTCAAATAATAAGTAAAAACCTTATCTTTAATCAAATTTGGCATTCCAATTAAAATCCAGAAGTTATGTTTCCCAAAAATAAATTCTGAATTTACTTTTCTTTATTTAATTTAAAATAATTTAAAATATTTTAAAAATTCTGTAACAATTTTGTGTTTATTAATTATTCAATTTGCTTTTCAAAACTAAAACTATGTCATTTGAGTCCATCAAGAATTATTTTACTCTTCATGTTGCACAGATATATATGAAGCATAATTCCAATTAGAAATCCTTTCCAATTTAGTTTATATTTACCTTTTTGCGACAGTTTTAATTCAATTGTAAATACGATTTATTTTACAAAGTTTGAGTGTGTGTCTGTGTGTTTGTGTATATAAATTTTACAAATTACTTCTGAAAACAACAAATTTTGTAAATGAAGTGTGCATCATTGTATGATCTTTTGGTATACCTTACATATAGGTGGATCAATAAATTATTTTGATTCATGTGATGATGGATTTTGGGAAATAATCCCATTGCTGTTTCGATTTTGATGCTGATATTTGATATGATTTTTTCTGAATATTAGGAGGTTTAAAAGTAGTAGATAAAATTTTATTTTAACGGTTTATTTGAAATAACTGTCAATTTAAAATAACTGTCAATTTAAAATAACGGTTAATGTGAAATTTCATTTTTTTGTAACGTGAATTTGAAACGAAAAATTCTACGAAAATTTACCGAAAAAAATTCAATTTAAATAAAATTTAACGGTTGATTTAAAATAACAGTCAATTTTGAGAAAACCCTCCTCTGGCTCCTGTTTGGCTTTCCGTGTCATATTTTGTCGAAATCTAGCTCAAGATGTTATTTTTTATTTATTTTCTATTTTAAATTAGTAGGCTTCGTTTCATACTCGCTTCAAATCACATTTCAAACTAAATTTCTTTAATAAGCGCCCTCTAGTGTATAAAAATCCTTAAACCAGATTGTTATCCTACAAAATTAAGTACAATCCTTATCATTGTCATCCTAAAATTCATCATACATCACCTTAAAACAAGGTAATTCTTTCAAAAATAAATAAAAAACAAATAAACTTGTGTATTTTATTTTATCCTCTTTACCAGAACATAACACTTTAAATATTGAAACAAGTTTGTTCTCTCTTTTTCCTTAAACACACACCTTACATTTGAGGAGTAAATATGTAGGTCATATACGAGGCATTGTGACGCAAAAGGAATAAACTATTTTAATTAAACATTGTGTTGATTGAATTAAAGGAGAGTTTACATTTTACAAAAGTGTGTGTGAGTGTGTTTGTGTTTTCATATTAATTTTTAAACCAGTTTTCATTTATTTAATTTTTAAAAGCATTTACTTTAACTGAAAGTTTCCATAGAAATTACTTTTAAAATATTTTTTCTTTTAAATTGATAGAGAAGAAAAAAAATGAAGAAGGTGGTCGGAAACGATGATAACGACCGCATTTCTGGTTCATCGGCCATCTTGTTCCCGTGATTTTTAAGCACCTGAGCTTATTGGCGTCCCGTAGTTTTTTTGCGATTTACGGGTTTTTTATGGTATTTTAAAAGTAAAAAGCTTTGGAAAATTCCACCATTTTATAAATGCTGTCCATTTTGACAGCGAAACAGACGCATGAACTTTATGACCGTTGCCCTTAATCGCATTTTTTTCTCAAATCGATAGAAATGCGTTTAAAAAAGATAACTTTTTACTCTTAAATTAGATTCATCAATCGAAATATGATCAACTTTTAAATTATCTGCCTACACGTGTTCTCTCTCTTTCTTAAAAACATAGAAGGTCATCACACATTTCAACCATAAAAATGAAAATTTAATATGTGGTCTTGTTGTTTCAATTTAATTTTTCATTCATCTATTTTTGAGACGAAAAAGGCCATATAAATGGATAAAAAGGGATAAAAAAAGGGACAATTTGATAGATGATAGTTTTTTAATGTGTTAAAAGTAAAGATCTGTTTTCAAACCAATTTTTAAGGATACCTATTTGATGATATACAAACAACATCATCAAGGCACTGACAGAAATGAAAAAAAAAACAAACTTTACCTTTCTTTCAAAAGACATTTATCACGTTCCATTGTTAAGCAACAATCCTGTTTACATTTAACTAAGCTAAATATGGTCCAATAACATAAAGTTACTTTTTTTTACTTATTTGCTTCGTTACTCCCTTTCTTTTGAAGCATAAGTGCTAACTGATATAATAATAAACTAAGAGAAAAAAGATATTTCATGGGTTTCTACTAAAATGAAAAAAAAATCATCTAGGAAGACATACAATGAAGAGAAAAAAAACTTGAACCATATTATTATTGTTATGGACTGGAGAAATATGAATACTTTTTTTTCTCCAAAAAATAAAATAAAAAGAAATAATAAAAAAAAAACTTAACAGGAAGAAGACATATTATAACGTTACACAAGAAAGCAGTCTATCATCTTGAAAAGTTTATCTTATGTTTTAAATTGATAGCACAAAGTTTTCATCATTATTATTTGTTTTTTCTCTCTGCTACGATACACGTGTGGTACGTACACACACGGAACACAAGACATAGAAACAAAAGTTGGGTTGTAAAAAGCCAAATACAATTTTTTTTTTACAGTTACCACAGTGGAAAATTTTGTTTGAAAATGTTTTCTTATTTTCCTTCTTGTGATTATTTCTAGTTTAAGACTGTAATTTTCTGAGCATGAAATTTTAAAATTTAGTTGGATTTTTTTTTGTTGATTTAATTTTTTTTTAAAAGAGAATTTTGATCAACAAAATTAATTATTGTTATTTTATGAACAATGATTCAATCAAGATCTAATGTGAAAGAAAAGTTAAAGCAACTTTTCAAATTTTATGCCACTTAAATCTTTTATTTATGTGATTTCAATTCTCATATTATTAGGAAAAAATGGGAGATTCTAACCACTGGGCGGTTTAGAAAAGTATTCTATTAATTATAAATTAGCAAATGGCTGAATGTTTCAAAAATTTTTTAAAAGGCATCTTTTTTTCAAAAACGTTCAAAATGGCGGTTTAAATTAAATTAAAATGGCAGTTTTTTTCAAAATGATTGAAAAAAACCTCCATTTTTAAATTAGCCACCAATTTGAAAATAACCGCCATTTTGAAAGTTGCCGACATTTTGAAAATTGCCGGCATTTTGAAACTAGCCGACATTTTAAAATTAACTGTCATTTTGAAAATAACTGTAATTTTGAAAATTTTTGAAAAAAAATATTTGAAACAATCCGACATTTTGACTGTTTTCAGGCTCTGGAGCCTAATTCCTTAGCCCAATCCTTGAGCTCTATCCCTGAGCCTAATCTCAGAGCTAATGAGTTAAAGTTCATTTTTAAAATTTTAACCGTTTTTAACGGTTTTTCAGGCTTTGGAGGCTCTGGAGCCCAATCCATGAGCCCAATCTCAAAACTAATGAGTTTAAAATCATCCTAAAGACCTTTTCTGTCTAACAAAAAAAACCCGACCTCGCTCTGATGGACCATTCCGGAGTTAAGGCCAGAACGGACAACCAGACAAACAGAGTGACGGCGGACAAACCGTCTGTAATAGTGCATTTTTTCTTACGAAGTGCACTAAAAAAATGGAACACTTTGAAAAAATGTCGCCAATCATTGAAAAAATGTCGCTTATCATTAAAAAACATCGCCTGACTAAAATTTCAATTCCAATCCCTAAACCATGACAATTGTGCAATTATTAATAAAAAAATGCTGTACAAACAAAAATTTCCATAATTAACCACAAAATACCAGACGTCTTCATCAAAAAAAAGGAATACAAATTGCAAAACCTAAACATCATACAACAAAGTAATAATTCAAATATTTTTCTTTCATAAATGTTCATCGTACGAATTTAAATGCCTTAGAAAGCATTATAATGATAAATAAATAAAGTAAAAAAAAAATACGAATTTGATAAACATACACAGCAAAAATCTGTTTATATAACCAAAAAAAAAAATTATAGGAATATGATAAATACATCAATGTTACCTAAATAAAAAAAGTTAACAAGTTTAATCTACATGTAACAAAAAACCCATAACAACATGATACGATGATTAAAAGTGATGGAATTCTCTTTCGTTTTTTTTTGACAATAAAAACTTTAACTTTAACTCACTTTCTTGACATATCTCTAGGAAATTACAGACGTTTTTGTTGATATTTGCTTAATTCATTGTTCCTTATCTTCAAGAGATTTTTTTTATTTTTATTTGAAATTTATTTGACTCTCACACACACACACACACACACACACACATTTTATTGTATTTTGATATACTTGAATTTTGTCTAAATAATGATGATGATGATGATAATAATTATTGTTATTTATTGTGTAAATCTTGTATAATTTTAAGATACAAGAAGAAATTTTATATTTAAAAGGTACAGAAAAAAAGAAGGTAGAACAAAAAACTTTTTAATTATAGAAACCGAAAAGCTTTTCATCTTTTAAAATAAGTTTATTCTTTTTTTTTGTTTTTGTTGTTAAACGTATTGACATAATTACTTTTGAAAATTAAACTTTTGACGTAACTTAGGTAAGAAAATAAAATTTTATATTATTTTTTCTTTCTAATTTATAATAAGAGAAGTTTTCTAGAAAATAAAAATGTTAACTCATGTCTATAAATTGAAATAAATAATTAGTTTTTTTTTGCTATTGTAATTTAAGAACTCTTGATATAATTAGATACAACAAGGAAGATATTTTTATAAAGTATTTTTTTTTTATTTACACCTTCATTTTATTTGTGTAGGGAAATGTGTACGGTTATCTTTTTTCTTTGTCATATTAGGGATGAAGAGCTGTTGTTATTTGTTGCTATGCTACGTTTGAGGTTAAGTTTATATTAAAGACATGAGCTAAAAATAATTAAAATGGAAAATTTTTAACATACTTAGGTAAGTTTCCTTCTAAAGCTGACACGTGATATAACTTTAGCAGATTAAACTCTTATATCGGTCTATTGACAATTTCGCTAAGAATCGATTGCTAAAAATTCTGGGGTTGATCAAAATTAGAGGGCTCGCTAAAAATAAGTTGGGTCATTAAAATTTAGTGGGGTTGCTGAAAATTAGTGAAGTTGCTGAAAATTAGTGGAGTTACTGAAAATTAGTGGAGTTGCTGAAAATAAGTGGAGGTGCTCAAAATTATTGCAGTTGCTGAAAATAAGTGGAGTTACTCAAAATTAGTGCAGTTGCTGAAAATTAGTGGGGCTGCTATAATTAAGTGGGCTTGGTAATAATAAGTAAAGTCGCTGAGAATCAGTTAGAACTCTACAAATCAGTAGAGTTACTGAAAATGAGTGCAAAAACTGTTTTGTATTGTTCCCATCTGTAAAAGAGCTATAAATTAAGCACTAATTATATAGACTAACTTTCTAATTCATTTACAAACTTCAACTATTTTCAATTCAATATAAATTTTCTTATTGTTTCATCTTAATCGCGTATAGAAAATTCTAAGTAAAATTTTCATTAGAACAACAAGAAAAACTTTTACAAAACACACCACCTTCAGTTTCAAATAGGAAATTCATCACATTTAAGATCTCTTACACTAGATTTCCCTAATGCTTTTCAATGTAAACTTTACATTTAAGTTTAAAGTATCATCCTATTTTTTTTATTAAAAAGTTTTAAACTATTTTAAGCTTATGCCATTTCAATCTACATAATAGTGATAATACTTATTTTAAAATTACACAATCAAACATACGTAGAAAAACAAGTTTTGGTGACTGTTACTTATAAGTTGAACAAAGCATTCATAATAAGGATTTAGCTTTTATTATCATTACTGTATATATTCTGTTTCTGTAATAATATTCTCATTTTAATACTTGAACTACTTTTTGCATGCATGTATTTGATTTTCTAATATAATTTTATTGTTTAAAGTTTCTTTTGTCTGAAGCTTTAAATTCACATTTTATTAGAAATTTAATAGAATGTCCTCGTTATTATTATTTTTATACTCATATGATTTTTAATCTAGTGAGTAATGTAAATGAATAACTGTGGTCTCGTAATTGTATTACATACAAATGTATGCAATGAATATTTCAATTGAAAAATCAAATGAGCAGTAATCTAGTGAATTTTTACCTGAATGAAAAATTAAAGTAAGAAAAACTATTTTACAAAAGCTTTTTGAAAAGTTTTGATCAAATTAAATCATAAATTATAACTTTAAGATACAATTCAATGCTTATTGCATACTTTCAGGATATAAAATTGTTGTTAACTTTTTATTTGTTTATCGCATTCAAACTACTAAAAGAAAGAAAAAGAATCGGAAGCTCAAATTATGTTAAAAGAAAAGTAATAATCATCATAAAACCAGATGCTGACGCAAAAAGTCGTAAATTTTAATATCATTCGGCTTTTTTTGCTTTCACATTTTCATACACACACACACACACACATACACAGACACACACTGAAATAAAACAAAAAAAATAGTGTGTTATGTTAAAGTCAATTCGCTCCACATTTCCTTTTTCTTTTTTTTACATTTTACATATTTTCTCTGTTCTCTGTTCTCATGTTGCGAACACACCCTTTTATATTTTACACATACATACACAAAAAATACGAGAAAAAAAATCTTTCTCCTTTTTTTCATTTTATAGTATTCTCATAACAATGTTGACATAATATTATATAAAACGTATAATTTAAATGTGAAACGTTTTTAAATTTTTTACTACTATTTTAGTATAAGTTTATTTCTAAACTTACCAGGCACATAGCGTGGTCCATTAGCCGGTTGTACAACTGCACCCAAAGATAAACTTCCGTATGAAACACGTGCTGAATCTGTAGCTGCCGATGATACAACAGCAATTTCATCTAATTCATGTCCTGGTGATGAACTTGAATAAAGTCGCGTTGATGATTCGCCATTCCCATTTTGGGATTCATTGCGACCTCTAAATGATAATACCAGCCGTTTGGCTGTTGACATTATGTTGATGCTAACTGTAAATAAGAAAAAAAAAATGAGAGAAGTAAATTAATGGTTTTATATTACAGTTTACATAAAATTCCATTATAATAACATTGATGAAGAGATAAGTGTAAGTAGAAGGGTTATAATCTAAAGTGATAGATCTATTTATAAACATTTGTAAAGTAATCAATCAATCTAAGCTGATGCAATTCATTCAAAATCATTATTGATGGTGATTGGAAAAGATTGAATTTTGTAAACCGGTAATGAAATTAAATTGAGAAAAAAATTGATAGTCACTTCACTCAACAGTAAACCAGTGAGACATCAATGAGAACTAGGTTTCCTGATCAAATCCGGTTAAGGAAGGTAGGTTATATGAGCTTAGCACCCACGAAGCTCAAACAGGATTCAAATAGGTTCAATTTAGGTTTGTGAGCTTTGAGCACTCACTAAGCTCAGGCAGTTCAATCAGGATTTTTCAGTATTAGTTAGAAGTCATTCAGAAGTTATTCAGCAGTTATCACGGAGTCATTGATGAGTTATTTAAGACGTTGGATTTCAAGACTGTTTTGAAGAGCACTACATTTGTTTGTTTCTTCAGTTGATCAGTTATGACGCGACTTCTCACGGATGGCAGTATCAATTCTAAGGTCCATCTTTAGGCTTAGGTTAAAGCTATGACCTTTACTATGGAAACTTCTGTGGAAATAGTATGAACACAAAATAAACCTTTAGAACCACGGTGACGCGCCGTAATCCCTATTCTGCTTCTTAAATCAAGTGGTTAAGCTATCGTCTTGTTTAACTGAATTTCACGGGTTCAATACTCGGAGCAGACAAAAAAAATCAAGGACATACACATTTTACGCACCATAGCAAAGACACTTTACCATATGATAGTTTATGTCTTAGATAAGATGTTTAACAAGAAAATTATACTAGTAGAGTAATCTTCAATTCTCATCAATACCCAACATCATCTCGTTGCTGTTAAGATATCAACAACATTTTGGTTGATGGTAATACTTAGTACCTAGCCTTTAAACCGGTTTCACAAGTTATTTCACCCACTAATCCCTGATAATTACTTTAAATATAAATATTGATAATCAATAAACCATCTTCACCTTTTAAATCTCACACAAACATACACACAAATCATTTACCAAATCAGCAACTTTTCATCACCATAATGATTCACCTTCATTTCAAGAAGACGAGAGAAAAAAATCATCGAAATGAAAACACACCCATTTTGCGAGCGAAGACAAGAAAGACATCAATTTACCAATAATAATACAGATTTATTAATGACTAACATAATTGAATCCAAATAATTTAATTAATGTTTTCGATGAATGCTACAATTTCCATACACTTTTTTCTATACATTAATTGATTGTATGATTTTTATTGAGAGGAAAAATATTTGAGTGATTCATAAAAATGGTCATACGACACGCAATTATGAAACAAGCAAAAAAAAATATCTCTTGAGGGTGAGAAAAAGTTTTTTTTCTTCTTACAAATAAATGGAAAAAAAATAAAAGAGAGTAAATTGACCTATTTTTACCTATTTAATTTGGAAACTTTAACGATAAACAGAGAATCGAAGAAAATCGTATGTTATCCCCATGCGATCATTAACAAAAGAAAACTGTGGTATTTAAGCACTATTTATACCATAAAAAATTAAATAACATAAACAGAACAATTCAATGAAAACGAAAAACTACTTGACTTACATAAAAGTGAGAAAAAAAGTTTTTTTTTAATACTACCAATAAAAATCAAACACATTTTATTTGTGTGTTGAGTTGATATGTCATTGAATCAATGAATTGTATGATGATTATGATGATGATTGACAGAAAAAAATTCTAGATTCTTATTTTAGAGCTGCATCGAGAAGTTTTGCTGTTTAAATTTAAAATTAATAAAATTTCGACTCCCAAAGCACACATAAAATGTTTATCAAATAATCCGGTGTTTATTTTTGTGTTAAAGTTCGTTTTCAATTTAATAAACTTCCGATTGGGAAATAGAATTAAAAAAACTTCCGACATACTAAAAAAAATTATACAAAGAAATAAATTAATAAAACAAAACAAAAAACACTCAAACTTGTTCTATTTCAAGTGATTGTGTGTAGGTTTTGTGTGTGTTTATGTGTAAGGGAAAAAATCCCCACTGAGATTAAATAATTACATTATTTGATATGGATTTTTCTATTAAATTCGTCACATGTGCGTACAGCAGCATATTTATAGTGAAATTCCGTGTTTCTAAATTCCTTGCTGATTTGATCAATTTTTCTCAGTAGGATTTTATATACAGCGAAAAAAAAATGAAATTGAATTTAAACATAATATTAAATTAAATTAAAGTCACCACTAATCAAATAAATTTCAAATGTTTTCTTAAGGAATTTTTGTTAATTTCTCTCTCTCTCAATAGAATACTTCTGATAACACAGTTGCAAATAAATAAAGAAAAGTTTTTAATAAATTATGACAATAGAAGAGCAATTCAACAATAAAAATGGTATCTAACGTAAGAAAAAAACTTCTATTTGAACAATGAATCTTCACAAATTGGACAGATAAATTTAATATAATGGTAAGAATTTGTAGCCATGCGCGTATTTGAGTGAAGTTTTCCTAGTGGAATTCTAATAGTGAGTCGATCAGGAATGGTTTGGTGTTTGGTCTGAAAAGCCAAAAAAAAAAGTTTCTTACAACAAGTTGTTAATTTATTTATTTTTGTTGGGAAATGTCTTGAAAAGTTGCTGATTAACAAAAAATTAGGAATTTCGCACATAAACTTCATTGAATGTAATTGTTGATAGTACTTCAAATGTTCATTGTCGTCTATAAATCCATTCGAACGACATCAGACAAAGAAATTTTTAAATCAAATAAATCTTGAAATAAATCTATTTTGCAAGAAATTCTCATAGAAAGAATTCCATCAATATGTTAAAATATTAAATGTGCGACAGTCGCAAGATAATGTCAAAGAAGAAACTTTCATTCCAACTCATTTTTATTTCAACATTAAACAAAAGAAAGTCATTCTCGTTTCTTTTATATTAAAAAAACTTAATCTTAATTTGGCTCTAACCAGATTTAAATATTTGAATCATTAGTTTAAATGTCGCACGTGACTGTCATCAAAAATATTGAAAATCGACAATAAATAATCAAAATTGTGAAAATTCATTAAAACATGAAAAGAGTCGCCAATAAACAAAACATAAAACTATCTTTTGAAATTGACATGAAAGTTAAATGTCAGCTATTGAAAAGAAACTTTAAGATGTCGCCAATACTTGTCATATTTAATTCTCTTTACCAAAACTGTGCAAGAGAGATCAGACAAGGGCATTTCATAAATTTGAATTCAATTCCTTGAAATAAATTCATAACGTAAGAAATTTCTATTCGAAGTGTTCTATTAAACTATTCCAATGTAAAATAAGCGACAGTCGTAATTTAATGTCATAGAAGAAAGTTTCATTGCGTTCAGGTTTCTTCTCACCATGAAACGAAAAAAAAGATATCTGAGTTTTTTGAAATTTTAGCAATAAAAAGTTCTTTGGCTTAAACACGATCTTAATTTTTGAATGAATCATTTAAATGTCGCACATGACTGTCAGGAAAGCCTTAGATCAAAACATAATTAAAATGTCACAATAAAATAGACTTGTGAAAATTTTTTTGAAATTGAATTAAAATTTCAATCTTTGCCTAAAAAAATTTGGATTGTCGCACATGACAAAAAATTTAAAATGTCGCCAATGACCACAATTCAAATATAAATTAAATGTTATGTACGTTTTCCAAAGTTGTTTTCTTTAAAAATGAAAACAAAATATTCAATCACAATGCTTTTAAGAGAAGAAAAGAGGAAAGAAAATCAAAATTGTATTTTATTTATTATTATTTTAAATTAGCGAGAAAAATTTAAACATGATTGCTTCTTTTGTGTCAATTCCAAATAATAGAACAATTTTACGTTATTTCACTTCTCAGAATATTTAATTAGTTTTACGTTATTTGAACCGTAGACATACATTTTGGCCCTTTTTAGTTGTATACATTTGAGTATGATGACAAAACCAGAAAATTTTAAATAAAATAAAATAAAACATAAAAAGGAGAAGAAGAAGAAAACTTTGAATTTTCATAAATATTTGAAATTGAATATTCTGTATTTGAATATGAAAGAAAAATTAAAATTAAGTAGAATTCTGGTCATTTCTTGCAAAATTTATAAGTTTTATTTAAAAGAAAAAAAAAAAAGATAAAAAGGAAAAAAAGAGAGATATGTCATATTTCTACACGCTCTGTTTCATAAGCGTATATCTTTTTAATATGAATAATCAATGTATTTATGTTGAGATGTTTGTTTTGTACTTATTTTTGGGTTTAAACTCATCAATTATTTGCATGAAATTTTCTGGGCTTCTCTTTTTTTTATATTTATGATTATTTTCATTTCATCTTACATTGAAATAAACATTTTTTTTGCTTATAAATAAAAGGAGGAAACATTTACAAGGAACAGATCTAGGGCATTTGTAACACAGTACAATGTGAATTGTATCACCAGCGGCTAAATATGTCTCTTTATTTCTTCTCTCTCTGTGCTTAGAAATGTAAACTATTGTATTATTTTTTTATATAAAAAAAAGTTGTTTCCAGGATGCTTTATACATAAATTTTCTGAGCTGAACTTACATTTAAATGGAAGCAAGTGAACACTTGACTTTTTTTAACCTTGTGGCAAAAAATTTTGTTTAGTTGTTTCATTTTCATGAAAATGATGACAAAAGGGTTTGACGCAACGTTACCGAGATACTTTTTTAGTTTCCATCACTATTTCTCATTAAATGTTCTTTATCGATAAAATTCATTATTAAATTTTTAAAATTAAATGAGAAACGTTTTAATATAATTTTTATTTTCTGTCTTCTTTCATATTTCCATACAAGAGTTTTGTGTTTGTGTGTGCGTGTGTGAATAAAAATAGAGCATGAAAAAAATATTATAAGAAAAATAAGTACAAAATGTGAGTTTTAATTAAATATTGTGTTATTATTGAATTTCTGTTCGTGTTTCAATATTAAATTAAATGAAATATTTTCTAGAATGAAAACAGATTTCAATTGTTGCGACTTTTTCATTATTATTTTTCTTCTTTTATCTTTTTTTTTATTTTGAAAAAATAAATAAATCCTACGAAGAAATTCTTTTACAGAAATATAATTGTAAACTAAAACATTTTTGCTTTAAAATACAAAAAAAAACTATTAATATAAAATTTTAACTACGGACCTGAAAAATTCTGTTGAGATTGTAGCTGCAAATGTTTGAACGCGTTCGATTAAATAGTTAATCATTTTTAAATCCTCACTTTAATGAAATTTCATCTGATCCCTAATTTGAGTTCTTAAAGCCCGCTTCATGGAAAGCATAACGTTATAACAAATTCGTATGTGTATAGATAGCGAAAAAAGTTTACCGCGCTCTGTACGTAAATTATAAGGAGTTATACCATGCATAAAGTAGTAATAACTGTACTTCAAGATCCATCCCGCAATAACGAAGTAACCCTTGTTTGGGTGCCAGGCCACAGGAATGTGCATGGTAACGAGCAAGCTGTTATACTTGCTAGGAATGGAATTTCCGCCTTCAACTATTCACCAGAACCAGTCTTCCCGCTTTCTCTGCCCTGCATGAATTTTTAGAAGAAGACTAGAGAGATTCAATGGTTTTACACTGCTATAGTGCGTCCTTCGGCTGTCTTTTTTTTGTCATGTCTGGTGGTTAAAAGCCAGTACTGGTGAAATCAGAAAAGCGTTGGACAAGCTTCAAAAAATGACCTGCTTGGCCAATGCAAGTGCTATGTGAACCACTCCTACCGATTCTTTACAAGTGCTTTTCAATTTACCTCCTCTTCACATCTTTGTGCAGTCCGAGGTCTTGAGAACTTTGTATAGACTTAAAAGAACTAATGCTTTGGCTGCAGGCTGGATGGCTGGACACTCGAACATCCTTAATCTGATGATTAGAGACTTGTCTATCTTGTAAGCTGGATGTGATCAAATGGTCGCAACCTTGAACATTTCACAAGCATTTAGTGTTTTACTTCTGAACTATAGTGATTGGTCTGAAGTTCCTGGTTCCTTACCACCAGCTTTACCTGGAGAATGGAAGGCCTGCTTCACTGACTGTTCACTCATGGACGGTATTGCTGTGGCAGGTTTCTACTCAGAGGACAAGCAGAGATTGCCGCCATAATATTCTGCTCGTATGCTCTCAGATCCCTGGAGATTTTAGGAGCCAAAATCTGCATCTGTATCGATAGTCAAGTTGTCATTTAAGTCATTTTGACTCAAGAGATCCAATGTGCAAATGCTGCTCTGCACAAAAGAAGATTGGTTCAATTCTGCTTTGTGTATATCCCAAGCATGGCAGATTGCGTGGTATCACGCTGGGTAAGTATTTTCCAGTATTGATTCCACCATAAAAGTGAAGGTGTCTGTCCTGCTAAGCTTTCTGAGAAGGTGTGGTCACTTTTCTGAACTGAACCAGGTCTAGTGGACTTCTTATTTCTTTAAGTTAATTCTTTAGATTAGGTTCCTTCTTCATCAGATATTATGATAAATGGGTATGTACAATGGACTCATCTGTAGGTCTGAGTGCTGGTTATCTTCTGAGAAATCTGATCTGATCTAACTTCCCTCAATATTTCTTTGCTCTTATTGAAAAGGAACGTTTAAATCCTTCACATAATCGCAAAAAAAAACTTTTATAACGGGTTCCTAGTTTTATATAATTTTTTTTATTATTATCATCATCATATTATCTTTTAATATGATTTTCAACATCTTTTTTTTTTGCTTTCATTTTATTTTACTTCACTTTTATAAAAAAATTTACGATATATGAAAACTCAGCAAGATACATCATCTTATATTCTAAAGCAATAAATTAAAATGATGTGTATAGAAGAAATTTTTAACCATTAATTTTATGTGTTGTATACAGTGTTTTTCCCATTTTCTAGGCAATATTAATAATAAATCATGAGAAAAAAAACTTAAATATATGGAAGAACTGTTAAAAAAATGAATGCAGTGCACTTTTATTTTTCAGAATATTTTTCTGTGTGTGTGTATGTTGTTAAATATTTTATTATTATTATTATATTCATTTAATATCCTTTTATACTTATTTTATTTTATTTTATTCATTTTTTTTCCTTTCCATAAACAGAACTATTTATTTTTCCTTGAAACTACTACTGTGTGTTATTTCATTGCATTACAGAACTCATTTAAAATTATAATAAAAATGCAATTGAATTTTTAATCATGTGAATTTTTTTTTTACATGAAATTCTAAAAATAACCAGACGTTTCCACATTTTTTCTTGTATTAATATTAATTTTTTCCTCACTTTATTTTCTCTTTAATAATATGATAACCGACATACCACTTCCTTTCCTTTCCTCCCTCTCTCTTATTACACATATTTTTCATATTAACACATAATATGATTATGTCATAATATTAATAATAATAATACCATATGATGAGGAAAAAAACAAGACAAGATGAGGCAAAAAAAACTACTACTTCTGTATTATAGTGTTAGAGCTGCTAAAACTGCTTAAGTGTATTATTGTTATTGTCATGACACGACAGATATTATTACTTATATATTTATATGCATTTAAATAACGCATGTAAGCATCATAAAATTACATTATGAAAAGTATTTTTATGGGCCTTCTCATTTATTTATTCAATGAATGTAAAAAAAAAAGTATGGAGATATGTATCTTTAATGACTCTTCATTCTGAAATGTTGTTTTCTGTTCAATGGTTGTGTGTGTGTGTGTGTGTGAAAATGTTTTACACTAAGAGGAAATATGTTATTATTAGGTAGGATCATCATTAAAGCAACAAATTTTGAAAATAAGAGTTAAGTTGAGAAAAGAAAGGTTTGTATTTCAAGTAATTGCTCGTTATTGTAAGAGATGTTATGAAAAACCCCTCATGTATTTGTGGTATAATGGGTATTTGATCTTACATATTTAAATTAAAAAAAACATGAACTACATCTTCTGCTTATAATTTTCATTATTTTTCAGTGATGGGCCCTTGTTTTAAAGGAAATAACCCGATAAATAAACGTAGCTTTCAAATAAGGGGATTATAGGAATTTCAAGAGACTTTGAGACTTGAACTCTCGAACTCTAAGAAATGTCTCATACTCATTATTGCCATGAATTTTCCAAGACATTTCATACAACTTTATGACTTTTGCCATACATTAATGAACCAGTCATTTACATTCCTCTCTCATCTACTTAAGTTAACTCATAATAATTATTTGTGTTAAATGAATCAAACTACATCCTTTATGTCATGTTTACTCTTGCAATGTAGTTTTGTGGTCATAATATGATATGAATCTTAATTGACACATAAAAATATTTTTTATCTCCTCATACTTTTATTGTTCCAAGTTCAGTTGTGTGTGTTAGTTTGTTCATAATAATAATGCCAGTTAATTTAAACTTAGTAAAGTTAATTTAAAGGAAATAATTGTTTAATTTAGATGTCAGAATGATAAGAACAAAGTCAAAGTAATGATAAGTCAATGATTAGCAATGATTTGATTGAAAAATTATCTCTAATATCTCCAAGGGTTTCGAAATAATTTTCCTTCAAAAGACAAAAAAAAATATAATTTCATTTTCTTGAAATGTATCTTGATACAATTACAATATGTTATAAGAAGATGGAGAAGAAAGGGAAAAAAATGTTTACTAGACCTTTATTAAAGGGACATACCCTTCTTTTATTATTGGGCTCTACAATTTCATCAGTAAAATATAATGGAAAATCATTATAATTTAAGTATGTTTTTTTTTGTTATTTTAAAAATTATTGTTCATATTACTAGACATTTGAGAGTAATTTTGGTCTTTTATAAAAATGTATTTGAAAATACTCTTAAATAAAATTATTGTGAAAAAATGTGACAAAGTCACAAGCGGTCTATCAATCAAAAATAAAAACTAGCACTTTGCTTAGGATCCTCAAAACATTGACAATGTAGAACATGAAAGTAAATTAAATGGCATGGATTATTTTTATTTTGTATCAACACAAAAACTAAAGGATTTACTGTATATATCCCTATGCAAAAAATAAGAGGTACATCCTAATAAGCCCTTAAAGTCTTATACAAAGTTTTTACTTAATTTCTCGAGAACTTCGTTAATTATGCCTTCAAAATCACTTTGAAATGATAATGTAGAATTTGATGATGAATAATTATGTAAAGAGGCAGGAGCACTACTGTATTGTCAACTGTGCAGTTCTGAAATAAATATTTTACATCTTTTTTAGATCTTTGATGCAATAAAAGCTGGTCTTCCACTTTCAATTTTGAATTTTAGTTCTAACATATTTTAGCAAAAAAAGATTCTTCAGACATTAGCGAAAATTTTTTCAGCAATATATCAAACATGATGGCTGCCTGTGAAAGTGTAGCATTGTCAAATCCTAATTTTTTGGTAGCATCATTCATTGGCCCCAACACATTGTATATTTCTTCCGCTTGTTTGTTCAAATCCTCGTTAAAACTATCCTCAGTACCTAGAATTTCCAGTGCTGATTGGATGCAAGTTTTTACTCTTCAAAATGTTTGTAACATTGTAAAAATTGAATTCCATCTTATTTTCATGTCCGTTTTTTGACTTATTTCATGCTTGAATTTGCTTTTTGCATAATTGCATTTCGGGGGACTGATTTTGAAAAAAATTTACTCAAATCTCGAACGTATTTTATGCAATCGCCATACATGTGCTTAATTTCTTAGTAGTTTTTTTTCAAAATTATCAATTTCTGATGCATTTGATGACTTATCAGAATCAGTCTCAAATTCTCTGTCTCATTCTAAATCAGGTTGCAATTCAACTTCAATTCAAGATGAATAGCATGATTATAGTAAGCCATTAAATCGAACTGAGCGATTCTTCCGAATTTGACCATTACAGAAGCCCCATCAGATACAGACACAGTTACATCATTTTCCAGCAATTCGTATTCATTTAGCCGCTTCAATGTTAATTCGTATAGATTTTTTGAAGTGGCTCGAACTCTTGCGATAAAAATCATACCAAGATTTATTTACTGACATGTATCATTTGAGTTAATTATATAAAAAATTAGATTTAGATTAGATATGAAAAGGCGTCCACCTCGGACCGAAGCCCTATTGTGTAAAAAATTAACATTGACAATAAATAAATAATGACGCTTTCGTCAAATTGAAAACAGGGCAGGTGCCAGTATTGATTAAACAGAGTTTTGAAAAAAAAATTAAAGCCAGTTAAAATCAATCTTTCAATCGAAACTTGGCGTGATAGCGCTAATTCATTGTTTATTGAAATCTTTTAAATGAAACTCTTTCTGCTACCGATACCTTACCATTTTAAATAACATTGATCTTTTTTCAGTGATACTTAAAACTTCCTTCATTGAACTATAATGATTTCGATTTTCTTTAAAACTAAATCCATTTTTTTATGATTTCTTGTTGTAAAATATTTTCGAAAGAGCATCCATCTCGAAACAAAAAAAAATTATATATTTATTATGCGGACAAAATTAAGTGTTTGTCTATTTTAAGTGTCCTATAACTCAGAAAGGAAAAGCAAAAAAAAAATTACAAAATTCAAAGCATCATTCAAGTAATAATATTTTTCCAGTTCAAAAATCAAGAAAAATCTGCAACAATAAAAACTAATAGGATTTTTTATTGCTTCCATGCTTTCTTACTAACTTCTTGCTACTACTTTTCACTATTTATGGGTGGGTGCCTGTGTGCGTAAATGTGAAATAAGATGTAGATGAAAAATACAAATAAAAAAAAAGAAAAACAACATAAATATGTAGAATATTTAAAAAGGATCCGAAAATCTTCATCTTGTATATTTTTGGTTCCTTTTTTATTATTATTATTATTTTTTCTCTTTATATTGCCAAGTCAGTTGGTAATTGGAAAACTCATTCATTTTTAATGCTGTTTCATTTTTCAAAATAAAATATCCGCTGTACAATAGTATTTGTCCTAATACTTTAAAAATATCTTCGATTTTAACATTTTTCTTGTTATAATAATATTTATCAATATTTTTAGCTTTCTCAATTAAATTACAATTAATTTTTTCTTAAATTTGTAAGAAATTAACAGATTTTCTAATATTTCCAAATAAGTTTTAAAAGTGGGACACAAAAATAAATTTTGGCTATAAACGTCAAAATCTCTATTTCATATCCAGTGTATTTTGTACACAAAGCAACATTTTTCACTTCGCGAAATCATTTTTATTTTTTAGTTGAAAAATGTATTAAAATGACCGAAATTAATTAATTAAACATTACTGGTTTCCTTTAAAATAACTTCTGCCATTTTCAAATTAAAAATCAACACTTTAATTGAATGAAATACACTTTTAGAAATTATTTTATTTTTTATCTAAATTATTAAAGTTCTTTATTTTTAATAATTATTATAACAATAAATTTAATAATTTTATAATAAATTTAATTTTGATAATATTTCGATTATTTATTGAAAAAATAACATTAAATCACTGTGTATGTACACTGTAGTGTACAGTGTATAGCATAATATTAAAAAAACAATTCCGTTCAACATAAAATATTTGACACCGGACTTATGTGGTGAAAATTGAACTACGTAAATTTTAAGCGGTGTTTGTTCAGTTTTATTTTGACGGAGCAATAATGCCTTTTATTTTTATTATATATTTATTTTGTCTTATGCATTATAATGATCCAAATTTGCGCGTGTCTGTTTCATGTCACATACAGAGTAAGCTGACTTTTCTCTTTACATGAAACGTCAAATAATATTTTTTTTAACAAAATGGCAATATTTTTTTTTTATTTTATTTTTAATGAAAATTTGATACTCTTGATGAATTTGATTCAATTTCGTAACATTAAAACGAATTTTATTGAAATTTTCACACAGAGAAAAATAAACGATTATGACACTTTCAATATGACATTTCAAATTAAAAAAATTTCAAGTGAAATTAACATTAACTGACATTTTTTAAATTAAATTTCATGTTAAAAAAAATTTTAATTTAAATTGAAGTCAAATCAATGATTCATGAAAATTTTAAGAAATTTTAACAGGTGTTCAATTTTGATACTTTTTTTTAGTTGAAAACCATTAAATTAATGTCATACACATTTAAAACTATCCCCATAATTGAATTATAATTTTAAATAGTTGTAACAGCAAATTTCCTGGACGTTTGCCATTTTAGTGCAAAAAACCACACTTCAATTCATACACACACACACATACATATACACAGATTATAAATTCATTTTAATAAACATTTTCAAATCAATTATACCACAAAATTTCCTTGTTTCAGCATAATATTAAATGTTAATTTTGATGACATATTGGTACCATTTCAACTTTGATATGAGTTGTTGAATTTCGTGCCAATAAAAAAAAATGTTTTTATGTGCAGGATTCCTAGAAAATACAATGACCGTCTATGTTCGATGTTTTTCTTGGGTATGAAAACACCTGGATTTTTTGATAAAATAATAAAAATATTGGAAAAAAATTGTGTTTATATGAAACTCATTGGAATTTATTCAACAAGTACATTGATTCATGATTTAGTGATGTTAAAGACCACTGTCAACATGTTTTTTATTATTTGGTAATTGACAATGTTTAAATGGTGAGTTCTTTTAAAGATTTTCATTTTTCCTTTCTTGTTAAAAATTAAATTTAGGATATCGAAGTAAGGCTCAGAAATGTGGCCTTTGGATGTGGATCGAAATAAAGCGAGATGATTCGATAACGTTCAAGATTAGCTAAGGGCAAAACAAGTAAGAAACTACACAGGTTAGTCAGCTCTGGGATTCAATTTTTGATACCATAAGATAGAAGTTTGATCCTTTCTTTCCACGTGAACAAATTGATGGATCGATGGCGTCAAACTGGACCGAAGAACAAAAGGGGTACAATACTGGAAACAGCAAGCGCAAGATAAAGAAGATTGGAAAGGTTTTCGTCTACAGGTCTAGTCTATGTTATCTTATGTTATGTTATGATAGAGTACTAGCCAGGAATCGAACGCAGATTCCCAAGATCACATCAGCCACTTTATATCTTTGGGCTTTTTGTAATCCACATACATCATTCTGTATGTACTAGTGTTGTCTTATCCTTATTAATGTGCATATTGTCTTTTTCTCGCATCGTAATAGTACTATGGATGATTCAGACATATGACAATCTTATGTAGCGTACTTTCGGTAGGTGGTCACCCATCCAACAACGAGCACCATTCACAGCTGCTTAACCTAGTCGAACGAACGACTGTATGCTAAACAACCGCACCAACGGTACGTCCTAGTCTAAAAATGGGACGTAGCCCCGGAGAAGTAAATAAAAGTTTTTTTCAAATTTATCCTTTATTATCGTTTTCTTTCTCTCAAGCAGTTTGAAATCGTCATCGTTTTTTAGGTGAAAACACGCTTGAAAGCCCTCAACAAACTGGCAAAACATCATCGGAAGATCACATTGATGTAGGTACCAGTTAATGAAGAGATCGAAGGTAATGAAATGGTGGATGAACTGGCAAGGAATGGAGCTGAATGGAAATTTGTCGGCTCTGAGCCCTTTGCAGAGTAAGTCTGAGCTATTTCAAAGAAACTCATCTCGAAATGGGTGGAAAAACAAATGAAATTATATCATCAAAGTATACCAGCATCATTTTAATCCACAGAGTTTGTGAACTGTTCAAAGAAAAGATCAGAAATGATCATACAATTGGACAAAAAAGACATCAGAAAACTGACAAGTCTTCTAACAGAACACTGCCTTTTGTGCAGTCATCTTAAAAGGAAAGATTCAAGCACCTACACCTACAGGCTCTGCCAAGAAGAAGATGAAACCTCAAACACATCCTCTGTGAGTATGAAGCATTGGCTAGAGTGAGGATTCGCTACTTCAGGGAGGGCTTTCCATCTCCCTTTACTGTAATTAACACAGACCCTAAAGTAATATTAAGATTTTTCGACGAATTGGATGTATTGAAAGAGAATTAAGATCCCTTCGTAAGGAGAAGCACAAAAGATCTTATAGCGAGCACTGAGGAAAAAAACTTCATTATACAACTGAATCGTTTTGTATTTCAATGATTTGTTAACACACATTTAGAGGGTTCTATTATGAAATTTCTACAATTATTCTTTTTGTTTTGCACTAAAATTAAAATTTCACACAAAAGAGACACTAATTACACTAATATAAAAATTAAAAAAAATATAATTTATAATAATAAGGTAAAATTAAGACAAGAAAATTTAATTCTTTCTTTTCCTTTTCCTTGCATTTTAACAATGCAACCCATAGAAATATAGCAAAAAAAATTAAAAAAAAAGTATCAATAAATTATTTTTCAACGATAACAAGCTGATGAACAAGAAAAAAAAACGAAGAAAAATTTATCATATTATATTCAATGTACAATTTTTCTTACAAGTCTAAAATTAATTTTCTTATGAATGGAATGCATTAAAATTGAAATAAAAAAAACGTTTTCTTCATTTTTTTTGATGATTATTATGATGATAATAATGGTGATGAACAATGGAAAAATTAAATTCCTTGTCTATAAATTTCACCTAATTAACAACTCGTTTAATTGCATTTTCTTGTGAAATTTCTTTCGTTGAATGAAATTTATTGCAATTAAAATTAAAAAAATTGAGGTTTTTTGTGTTATTTTAATATTTTTTTTTTTTTGTTCAAATACAATAGTTTTTTTTCAAAATGCAATGAAATCATAAAATAAATTAAAGAGAAAGAAAATTTTAAAGAAATTAAATATTTAATCCACTTAAAATAATTAGCGTTATGAAAATAAAACTAATAATGCTAGAAATAGTGGGATAATAATGTGACTAATAATGGGAATTGTATGGGAATAAAATAAATATTTTGCTCTTAACCATCCAAGCATTATTAAGTATATTGTTGCACTTTTCATTGTTTTCACAACGTTTTGAAACACAGTGAGTTGAAAATAAAACATAGTCTTAATTGGACGAACAACTATTAGGGAGTTGCTACTATTAAATGAGCTTATTATCTAACTTTGTTAAATAATATATAAAAACAAAATTAACTTTTAATATTAAATTCAAAAAAGAAAGTGCATTTTAGTTCAGTCTGACCGTCTATGTCTAATAAAATTTTCTTAAATGGTGAAATTTTTCAAATTGGCCAAATTTATCTAAAAAATGGTCGGACTCTCAAAAATGGTAAAATTTTCAAAAAGTGGCCAAATTTTCAAAAGATGGCCAAATTTTTCTAAAAGGCCGAATTTTCGAAGAGTATAAAATTTTCAAACTTGGTCGAATTTTAACAAAAAAGTCAAATTTCAAAAAATTGTCAAATTTTCAAAAAATGGCCAAATTTTCAAAAAAATATAGAAAAAGTCCACGTTCACAGTCCTTTCACAGACAAACCAAGCACTCCCAAAAACTCAATTTTTTCAAAATTCACCTGAAATTCCTTGATTCTTTTCAACGTGACTTCAACAGAAACCATTCCAATTATTTTTCCCTTTTATGTATTTTTAACATTTAAAAAAAACCTTGAACATAATACTGATGGTTTCAGCCGAACCATGATTCTATTATTATTTTGCGTTATTGTTATTGTTGCAAAATGCAAACAAAGCGTCCAATTAACTATCTAGGTATTTTCACAAAATAATTGATATTAATTATGTTAAATGAATTGCAAACACAATATTTCATACGCTTAAAATGCATTTATTATCAGTATTTGTCAAGTGTTTAATTATAATAATTATAATTTAGCAACTGCTACAACAAAACTGAAGTTGAAGTAGATTGTTATTGATTTAACAATATTTTCTTTGTCCAAAAAAAAACAATATTTGAAGTTAAAAGTTTCAATTTTTACCTGAATGAAAATTTTTCGTTGTAAATTCACATTTATTTTGATGTCAACAAAGCAACATCAACTGCAGTTTTGACACAAAAATTGGAAAAGATAAAACTTGGCAAGTAATATTTTTATTTCTTTTTAAAATTTTCTATTAAATATGTTCGTATTCTGGCCTCGACATATTCAATTTTAGTTTGATTTAGGTATGTTTGAGTTTTTGATTCAAGGATGTAAGAAAATTTTTCGTTTAATACGTTTTTTGGAGTAACTAAGGTTGATGGCTGTCATCTCATGTAATAAAATAAAAAACGATAATTTGGGATATTTTTCTTTTTGAGATTCATAACAAATGAGCTTGAAATTTAGTCACAAAATTTCCTTTTTGTAAAATATTATTTCACATCATATTTTTATCATTCCTTCAAATTGTGTGAGAACCGTCTTAAAAGCAAGTTTTGAATAATGAATGAAAATGTAACTTTTTCTAAAAATAATTTCTTTGACAAAATGTAAGATGAAATTCATGTGATTTTAAATTGAAGTTGCCTGCTGTCAAATGAAATTGCATGAAGAAAGAAAATGACGGGAATTGAGAGAAGGAATTGCAAAAGCTTTTGTCACTTAAGCACATTAAGCGATTTTCTTAACGAGTTTATTTTGTATATTTCATTCTCTTTTTCTCTCTTGCCTTACTCTCTCTCTCTTTATTTCTCTCATATATTCATATTCGTAGACAACACAATATTTTATTTTCTTCCTCTAAAAATTTCATGAATAATTTTTTATCTCTCTCTCTCTCTCTCTCTTCTTCTTCTTCTTTAGCTTATTGATGACCTTGGGATGGGTCCTTTTGATAAAAATTAATTAAATTGAAAAAACGCCCTTAAAAAAGACGATAAAAGACAGAAAACATACATTTCTCAACATTAACTTCTCTTCCAAAGTCTCTCTCTCTTTCTCTCTTTTTACCTCTCTCACTCTCAAATTAAATTTAACTCCATCAAATATCACTCAATAAGATCACTGGCGCGTCGAGAACTCTCTTATGCAGACCCGAAATGAACTTTGATGGTTTAATTTACCACTTTATCTGTATAGACCTCAAGTGACATCTGTCAACTCACATTTTGACATTTCACTTAAAGTTTGAATAATTTTCCGTCACATTAAGGTCTCATAATAATTATTCATTTAATTTAAAAATAATTAATTGTTAAGCATATTCAAAAGTATTTCAAGTTGATATTTAACCAAAATTAGATATAGAATTGTCAAAGCTATTCAGAACCGTCAGATTTTTGACAGTTGATTTAAAATTTTAGCAAATATTAAGTAATTGAAAGACAAACAAAAAATCTGCATAAATGTTTTTCCAATTCAATTGCCAAACGCTCTGTAAACAATTAGAAAAAATTGACAGATGATAAGTGAAATTTGACAGTCGACATTAAATTTCCAATTTCCTAACAACTTTATTTCAATTAATTTTTTGACAAAGAATACTCTGTCAAAAACGAGACCGAAGATATTTTTCAACTTTTTTTCTTGCGTATTTTTGACTTTGTAGGTGTCATTTCCGTATATTTGTACTTCAAATTCACTTTGTATGTGTTATTTCTGTCAAAAAAAATACTTTTATTTGTTTTTCAATGAAATCAAATAAATAAAGTGAAAAAAGGTCACGAAATTTCTAATTTAAACAGTTTACTTACGTGGTGATGTGTCAAATGATTTGAATTCGTATGAAATTTACCTTGTCAGTCCCATGTCATTTGACACTTTTTTTTGCCATTTTCTAATGATGATGTTTTTCTTTCATTTATTTATTTAATTTACTTTTTTTCCATTGGTATTTTCTGTCAAATCTAAAATTTCATTTATATTTATTTTATTTGTTATAAAATAGGTCGATTGAATCTTTTGTATATGTCTGACTACGAAAAATTGCTTAAGGAAATGGTAAAAGAGAAACTTTATTTTAATAATAATGATAAGTTTTACTTTGCTTTCAATGAAATAACATATCAAAACCTCCAGATTCTGAGAACATTTAAAATAACAATGAAATCCATCACTACATTTCCTTGCAACTTTTCCATACACACACACACACACTATTTGAACAATTGTATTAAATTATGCCCACGTTATATTACGTCTTTACATTAGAAACCAAATGTAAATTTTATCTTTAAACTGTCTGTTATTCATTCATTTCCATAAATTATATACATAAATTTCCGAGTAACACGTTTATTTTAAATTTATATTTGTAGTTAATGCATGAGGAAATGTCGGTAGTAATTTGTATTTTGTATTTTCAAAGGAGCAATTCATGGAATTTTGATGATTTACAATGATTTTTGTTCAGTTGACAAAGGAAAATTTGACTGTAATTACAGATAAGATAAAAGAAAATTATGTGACAGTTTTATCGTTTCCCTTCATTAAATATAAAAAAGGATTTGTCCCGGAGTTGTTTAAAATAATAATTGATTGAAAGGACACGTCTAATGGATTGGGATTAAAATAGTTTATGTAGCAAAATTTTATTGTGTTTGAAGATGGTTGTGCATTTTGTGATCAAGTGAAATTGAGAAGTAGGATATCACTGAAAAGGTATGTATTGCAATTGGAGCCAGACAATACTTTTTGAAATTCCTTGCTTATTCTGCTTCGCATTGAAGTTTGAACTTGGAATAAATTAAAAACAATACAAAAAAAATTATATTTAAAATGAGTGACGACAACAAAGTTAAACAATTACTAAAATACGGATACACAACACAACAGGCAAAAAAGACATTAAAAAGAACTCGTAAAGAGACTGACAATGATCTCTCAACATCCACAAAAAACATCATACACCAAGGGTCTCTCCACCAATACAATATTCATTATTCGAAAGGAGCACCCTCTGATTAAATTATCAGAGGATGGCTCGAGTAAAATAATCAAAGTGCTGTTAGGTAAAATTGATGAGAAAGAAAATGTTGCAGTCAAAGTAAACAACACCTTTGTGGAAAATGGCAGAATAAAAATAGTGAGCACCGACATATTGATTCTGAACTGGGTAAAGGAAGTGTTCAAAACCAACGACGTATCCAAATGTCTCTTGGTGTGCAAAAACATGGTGACATCAGATCATATAACAATCAAAATCAGCTTTCTTAAGATGAAGCTTGACACTCTCCTAAACCGTCAAAATAATATTCAAACATCAAATTGGCGGTTAATCAAAACTAGTTTTCACTCAGACGGAGATATAATTTTCTTCTTTCTTTCTGACTGAAAGATGTTCTCAGTTCAGACTTTAATTTAACTGGTCAGAGCCATAAAAAATCTTAACAGAGGCTTTTAAAGAACTTTATCGTAATATAAATAATGACAGATTGTCTTCGTTTGTCGTCAGAAGCAAATTACCAGCATACCGAGTCAAGTTGGTAAAAATTGAATTAAATTTCTAACCTAACATTAAAGTTCAAAGTACCAAAATCCTCACTTACCTTAGTAATGAATTGATTGCTTCGCTCCTCGAACATCCAATTTCAATCTCTTTCACTAAATCACCATTAATCATATTCCACTTTAACTTAATTTTTTTTATTATATTTTACTTAATTTTTTCCTAATTATCACTTATTATTTATTAAGAAATCTCCATTTAATTATTCATAATTTTTTTCTTTTATTAAATGTATAATAATTTTATCACTACTTAAGTGTTTCTTATCATTTATTGTACTATTAATTATTATTATAAGAATGTCTTTATTTTGAAGTTAACAGAAGTAAACATCGAATGTCTTGTATTTTTTCCAATTTATTATGTATGCATTTTTTTATTATTATTATTATTATGATCACTAGTATCTTTATTTTTATGTTGATTTTATTTATATTTTTATTTTTTCTTATTATTTTTGTTTGTTTCTTTTATTTGAATTATATTAGTACACAAAAGTTTTTTCTTATATTTGCTAAAAAGTAACAATAATATTCATCAGTATGATAATCATGGTAATAATATGAAGGATATACAATAAGATGTGAGTTTGGGGACTTGTTTTGTCTTCCTTTTTATCATTATATTGTTTTATTATTATTACTTTTCATTTATAACATACACATTTTTTTTTTCTTCTTAAGACAAGATACGTTTATTAGGTTTTTCTTTCACTTTTTATTTAGCGCGGTGTATTGTTATGACTATTATATTAAATTTTATACAAGAATGATGATTATTTTGCAAAGATAATGTGTGTGAGTGTGTTTTTTTTAAATACCAGTGCTATTCAATTGTTTTGTGTTGCAAAATCAAAGATGATTTTTTTTTCTCTGAAATGAAAAATTAAAAAAAAATTAGAAAAAACTGTTACTAAGCATTGAAAATGGTTTTAAAATTATAAGTTTCTTAAGACTTTACATAGGGATGTGTCTTTTTAAATCTATTCAAAGTTTAGTCCTTCTCTTCCCCCAAAAACTGTTTTTGTTCAAAATGTCATATTACTTTAACAGTAATCCATCAAATAGAATTTAGTAGGACGTCAAGATATGAGATCGCCTTAATTTTACCTTCGAGTAGATCCAAAATCGTAATCAACCAACTCACACGTGAAAAAATACCAAAATGCACCAGAATAACATATTCAAAGAGTAAATTTTCCTCATTTCATGTCTCTAACATGACATGATTACAATTCTTTTGTTAATTTTTCCTGTTTTTTTTGCATTGTACTCTCAGTATTTGTCATAACATTACCATAAAACTTTCCATGATCCCTTTTCATGATTGTTTAATTCTGTGAATACACGTGCTTCTTCTTTCCGTTCCTTTTTTTCTTTAATTTTAGATTGATTATAATCAGTTGTTGGCTTTTATTATTCCAATTTAATACAAAATGTATTTTTCTTCTTATTTGGAATAAAATTTAAATATATCATTATTATGATTATTTTGTTAAAATAACTGTCTTACATATCATATGTAATGTAACAGGGTTGGGAAACAACCTTCATGAACTACTCCAAATTTCCGTTAAAATTTTGATTTGAAAATTTACATTCCACGCCCTGTTTCATTTTGTGAAATGAAAATTTTGATCAAATTTTCTTCTTTTTTTGTTATTTGTTGTTTTTCATTTTTTTTTTTGTTTTGCTTGAGAAGTCTTTGTATGTAAATGAAAATTTTTAAATAACTCACTTATACATATTTTGTTTTCTCGTTATGTTTTTTTTTTTGAGTTAGTATGTTATGCATAATGTCTCATTTATATCAAATCAAAAGAAAGTTAAAGAAAAGATGTCTGTCTGTTTTATTTTGTTGCTTATAAATTATAATATTAAATTTTTGTTTCATTTTAATTTTTATCAAGAAATCATCTTAATGTAAATTTTTTTGTATTTTCATTTTCAAAAAGGGGGTTAATTTGAGAAACAGTGAGAAAGGGTAAATAAATTTCAAGGAAAATATATCAATTAATTGAAATTGATAGAAAATATCTATGAAATAAGCAACTTTTAAAACTGATATTGCACTTTTACCTGCAACATTTATATTACAATTCATGTAAAATCCCTGTTTTACTTTAAAAGAGCAGGATAAATATAAAAAAATGAGCAAAAGACTTGAAACGACACAAACAAAGAAAGAACAAAAAAAATCTTCAACGAAATTTACGGATATAAACCATAATTTCACAGATAGGACGACACTTATACTCATCCATCAAGATGAATTGTTATTTTGCTAAATATTTTTATGCTACATTTCCATAGTTTGCCATACTAATTTTGAACATAAAAAGATAAAGATGAACAAGAAAAAAAGGAACAAAATGACATTTTTATATTGCTTGTTAGAAGGAAAATAATTTTTTTTTTTCATTATTGTTATTAGATATTTTGCTTGGACAAGCGTAGTATCAAATTTAATAAAATAATAAATAAAAAAAAAGATGGAATAGAAAAGAAAAGACGAATGATATACAAATGTCCTCTTATTATGTTATTATGCTCATACTTGATGTTTGATTTTATGTAAGATTATTACATTTCAAGAATAATAACTTTCATGATTTTATTTAGATTTTGTATTTTGTCAAGAATTTCCTCTTATTATTGGAGAAAATATGATGAAATAATATTGAAGGATCAAGATCATACTTTTTTCAAATAAAATCAAGAAAATTCAAGCATTAAAAATTCTATGAAGTGGTCAAAAAAAAAATTATTCAAGTAAAAATTGAAATTTCAATAATTTTTATTGTATTGCAATCTACTCAATGGAAGAATCAGTCTGAAGATTGTAAGATCTGCAACTTGGGTCACAGGGATGACAAGATACAAATTAGACAGATAATGTGCTAATTGGGAACTGTGAGATGTTATCAGCTGTTCTCAAGGTCAGTTTTTAATCAACTCGTTCACTTCGTTTCGAGACATCATCATGAAAAGACGCAAAAAAAAGAAAATTAAATGAAAGAAAAAACACTGTAAACAGAAATTATAAGTGAAATAGAATGATAATTAGAAAAAAATTAATAAGAGAAGTTTGAGAGAACCTGCGAGGGACAAGTAGACCGTTAAAAGATGAAAACGCCATCGATTAACATACTACGACGATTTTCGAAGTATTAGGATGACTTCAAATGACTGTAGTTTACTTGAGAACACTAGAAAGTTTTTTGGAAATATTCAACGGAAATTCTTCCAGCTCGATATTTATTTGTTATATGATTTTTGAACGAAATCAGTATCGTAAATCGTAAATAAACTAGAAAAAAAAATCAAATTGGAAAGCAATATATCCTCTGTAAGATGTATTAGTGCAGCACCTTGAAACAAATTAGGCAATTTACCATAGTGAAATTAATAAACTCGGCTTGTACTTCTTCGTTAAATTTGAACCGTCCACGTATGAGTTCATAAACAAACATTCTTCAGTATTTCGACCATTAAAAATGAACTGAGCGCAATTAAAAATATAACTGAAGGTGAGATCCTGGTCATACGTCTGATTCAAAATTTGGATGACAACAATCTCCCTAAGATTGTTTGGCTATCAGAAGCCGCCACATTGCATTTCAAAAGTAATTTTTAGACTTTATTACCCTGTCTTTTTTATTTAAGGTTGAATATGACTCCAAGTCAGATAAGTTTATCGGATTTGTTTTGCCTTTAGACTCAAACTGAATGCAAGAAGTCCATAAATTTAAAAATTTGTTCCCACGTGAACTTGTTGGACATTTTAAAAGTACTCCAAAATCAAACTATGTCTATACCATGATGGCACAGCGATTTTTGATTTTTGTCTCATCATGTTTCATTATTGGGAATGTAAATGACTTAGTGCAATTAATCAAGAACTCATTAGACGCTCAGTAGTGGATCGAAGGCTCAAATATTTTTTTACATTTTGAATAAATTGTGAGGTGTTAGATATTCTTCTTACTTCGAAAGGAAGTTTGTTGAAGCAGATAGGTCCTGCACATGATATTTGTCTAGATCCCAAAACAGTTCTAATATTCGGAGCACCAAGCCGCAATTCGTCTCTAAGGGTTCGCACTCCATCTCTGAAGGAAAAATTTGTTCGGTAAAAAATTTGATTGCTCATTACGAATCGAACAATTTGTAGTTCATGAAGAGCTCTAATTGGCAAGATTGTGTGAATATTAGAACTGAACAATTGAACAGTTGGTGTGAGATGGAGTAGATTAAAACTGAATGCTCCGTCTTTTTAGGTAGAATACGATTTTTTGTTTGCTTTTCTTTGAGTAAGAGCCCCTGAATAATTTTTTAACAACAACTGTGTTGCTAAAGAAAAATAAAGTTAACCCCCGTTACTGAACTGACTAAGTCCCTCTGTATTTTGTAAGAAAAATAAGAAAATTGATAGAAAGCAAAATTTTAGGAAGCTATTTAAAATCGCTAGTTTAAGCAGAACATAATTCAATAATTAATCAAAAAATGCCCAGCAAGACCTAAACGCGTTAAGAGGGGGTTATTAAAATACAAACAAAATGCCAGAACTTCATAGTGCTAACTTCACACTCATACCATTTCTCATAGATTTACGAAAATATGAAATTGTTTCTTCTTCATTTAATCCTTATTGGGGCTCATTGTATTCAAGCTGGATTTTACTACAATATTAACGAATTTGGACAGGCTCTTTCGAATAATTATTAAATTTATGGCGAAAAAACTTTTAATGCTAATTATAATTAAATAATCATTTTCCATCAAAGATTCCATTAATAAACAAAAAAAAAAGGAAAAAAATAATTTAATCAAATTAATGTTTGATTTCACCAAAATACAAGCAAAATTCAATAAAACTTTCTTACATTTCTTTATTTATGATTTTTTTACAATTCATACATTAAATACTGTTTTTTTAATATATTTATTTTCACATAAATGGTGCTTTAAATGTTATTTATTTGTGAAGCAAGTTTTTTTTCCTTTATATTTTATGTGTTTAAAGATTTTCTTTTATTTTTTTTATTTATATAATGATGTTACATTACAAGGACCGGACAGTATTATAATGTTTATTATGGCAGTAAATATTCTTTTTATATATTTTTTTATATTTATTCAAGTTATTCTTCTTATTATTACTATACACAAAAATTTTTATAAATTTATTTATTTTCTTGTATTTTTTTCACATATCTTATATAATTTTATTAGTCTTTTATATTTTTTTGTATTTATTTTTTTTCTTTTTTTGTATGTAATTCTCCTTATAGTACACTATTGAGATTACTTTATTTTATTTTTATTTATTTCATTTTATCTTATCTTATTTGATTTGCCTTCGAAACAACAAAAAAAATGAGAATAAAATATTGAAATGTGTCGATCGGTCGATAAATAGATTTCATTTCACTTCATTGACAGCAATTTCGAATTATTTGCTAGTTTTTTTTTTATTTTCAACACAATTTACGTTTATTCAAGGTCATGACAAATTTGAACAGGGTAAAAAGGATGATTTGGATAAAGGCTGCACAAGTGTTCCGTTCATACCACTCGAGTTGTCGTGTGCCACCAAGTATGACCTTGAGAATTTTTCTTGGTGCCCATAATGTGATTTCTATGATACGCTGCAGTAACATTGTCAATGCATTTTAACTTTACTTTTTACTTTCAACACCTTGAATTTAATGGTAAACGCCTTGATAATTTTTTTTGTCTTTGCAGAGATTTCACACAATTTAATTTTTATCTAAATATTTTACGTTTCCATATGGGACACATTCTTTTATTTTTTTACTTTTACATACATGTAATTTTTTTTTTGTGATTCTTTGTGTAGCTCACAAGTAAAAGTATGGAAAAAAGATTAAAATAAGAAGAGGAGGAAAAAAAACAACAGAAAATGAGAAAATTTACTACCACACACACTTTATATTGTTATAAAATGCTGTGTGTGTGTGTTTGTGTGTTTCAAGAAGAAAAAATTGTTATTCTATTCTCCAACTTTTATTATAATACAAAAAAAAATCTTTTCGTCTTTTTTTTATTTAAAGAAACATGATATCATTCGGATCCTTAAATACAGGAACATACGAAACCACTAAACCTCATCATGTAAACTTATTCTAAATTTTCTTAGTCTTTTGTGTATCAACTTGTGTGTGTGTGTCTCTTTTAATATTATTATTTTTTGTAATATACTGCCCAAAATTACTTGAATTTTTTCCTTCAATTATCCGAAAAATCGCAGTAATTCAGCTAAATATATATCTGGACACCAAAAAAATCTGTATCTCAATTAATCTGAATGAGATGAGTTTTTTTCTGTTATAATTTAACTTTTTTAATTTTAATTTCAATGTTCAGGTTATTTTTTCACTTTATTATAATCCATTTATTGTTTTTTTTTTAAATTTTATTTTCTTTTTTAAATAATTCAAAGTCTATTTAATTTTTTTTTCTTTTTTTTGGCCAATATATATTAGCTGAGTTGATCTGCAAAGTTTTGCGTCATGCGGAATGTCAAACACTAAACTGAAAGAGGTCGTTCTTCCAAGCAGCAGCTTATACTCTCAATTTTTGTGTGTGTTACTATTCAATTTCATATGCAGCTATATGAGTTGGGCTTAAATTAAATGTTATTACTCTGCATAAAATACACACACAGACACACACACACACACACACACATGTGTGTGAGTTTCAGAGATAGAATTCATCTGTATGTGTGTGTGTGTGTATGGAAAAGATTTTTCCCAAAAAAAACACTCATGTTCAAAATGGGAAAACACAAACTAACACATCTTTATGAAATTTCCCGTATGGCATGCGCATTGAGGTCAAATCCGAGCCGTATTTCAGAGTATACATCACATCACATCTTTTTTCCTTTCTTTCATTCTTTCTTTCACGTCTTCCAAATAAAGAGAATATTTAATATAACATCATATAGCATAATACTGGAATAGATCCCATCCAGTTTATTATCCCATTCAAATGATACAAACACACATATCTCAAATATAAAAGCAATAAAAAAGAGCTTTATGATGCTCCAGCATATAAATGTAGAAGTTTAAAAATAGAACTAGTAGAATATGTACAGATTATGGGATTTTTTTGTTTTGCTAGTGAAATGTTCTATGATAAAGCAGCTGTGTTCTCATTGAGCAAAAAATAGGAGCAGCAGCAGCAACAGCAACAATTGATACAAATATAGTGTGTGAATAGCGTGCGTGTATGACGTACATGTGATGGGATTTCCATGACCATGGAAATAGTAAATGACGTTTGAAGTTAACAAATTTCTAAAATTAACACACTTCAGTGAAAAATCAGGAGTGTGTTTACCTGGTTGGAATTTCATAACATGGAAATTTTTTCTTTGAAATGCTTGAAATTAACACTTGTTGGGCCAAAATGGTATCATTGGTCCAAAAGGGGTCAAAAGGCCTCAAATTCTAAATTTTCGATCATTGAAGGATTTTTTCTGCTAATATTATTACGAAATTTTAAGGCGTTGCTTTAAAAATTTCCCGCCATATTAAATCCAGGGTTTCCGTGTTTTTTTTAATTCCGCAGTTTTTTAAGCGTCCCGCGTGTTCTTGCACGAAGCGGTGCTACTGACGGTTTGCAGCCATTTTTAGATATAAAATGGTCATTTTTTAATCATTGGTGACTATTTTTCAATGATTGGCGACATTTTTTTAATGACCATTGACATTTTTTTTAATAATAAGTGACATTTTTAAATGATTGGCGACATTTTTCAATCATTGGCGACATTTTTTCAATGACCAGTGACATTTTTTTTAATAATTGGTGACATTTTTTAATGATTGGTGACATATTTCAATGATTGGCGACATTTTTTTAACGGTCAGTGACATTTTTTCAATGATTGGCGACATTGACACAGGCATACGCACGGTATAATCGCGCACAATATTCGCATATTTCGTCCAAATCGTCAGAAATCCGTTTAAAATTCCCGAATAATTGAAAAAAAAGAAGTAAAATACATTTTCTCAACATTTTTCAGTTCAGTATAAAGTTCTTCAAAAAAAAGATAATGTTTCCCAAATTAAGTATCATTTGACATAGTTTTACCTTTAAAATAGTTTTTTTACGACAATAATAAAAGTCAATTCAGTCATTTCATTGAACAAGTTTCATGTCAAAAGTTTTTAATCTTTTCTATTTATAAAACAAAAAAAAGTACATTTACTTTAAACGGCACATGGAACAATGCACGCGACTCACATACATACAGAAGAGAAATCCTTCGTTATAAGTAACTTCTTTAATATAAAAGACAAATATACTAAAAAAAGAAATTTAAAAAATAAAACATTTTTTGTTCATCTATTCTTATTTTTTCTCTTTTTTATAGCTCACTTGTCTTTATTACCAATGTCTCTTGTTTCTTAACAACATACCAGGCGAACGTCTTTCTGTTTCTATTAATTCCATTGTTTCAATTCAATTTAAGTGCTGTCATATTACATATACTGAAGTAATTTCAATGGAAATTTACTGTTTATTGGAATGTGTGTGTGCTTTATACGGACGATGCGCAATGGATGATTTTTCTCATTTTAATTTTTTTATTTATTTTCTTAAATGGCATTCCAAAAGTGGTTCTCATCTTACCTAGTCAAATGTTTCATCTTACCTTATTCGTATTTCAATTTGAACTATAAAAAATGTGTTAAGAAA